>BQNB010049692.1:0-41912 GCA_026074375.1 Tanacetum coccineum | reverse complement strand
AAGTGATGATAAAGAAATATTCTGAAATGGTTAAAGGCAAAAGAGAACAAAATAGATCTCTTGCCTTAAAGGCTAAAAAGAAATTTAGCGATGAAGATAGTTCGACCTCTAATAGTGAAGACGAAGAATACGCCATGGCAGTGAGAGACTTCAAGAAAATTTTCAAAAGATGAGGAAGATTTGTAAGACAACTACAAGATGAAAGAAAGTCATCCCAAAGAAATAAAGATGACAAGAACGACAAAAGCGAAAGAAAATGCTTCAAATGTGGAGATCCAAGGTGTGGAGTTATGTCCGTGTTCTAGCTGATATGGACCTGGTGCCTCCCGTCATGCATGATATTATTCTCCATTTGCAGCCCATGGGTAGTAAGAGGACGGCTAGGTGCATCTTTAGTAAGCTCACCGTGGCTGCTGCAGCATACTTTATATGGCTTGAGCGCAATAATAGAACATTTAAAAATGTTAGAAGATCCCCGGAAGAGATTAGAGACATCATTATGGTGACTCTTCATTTTAAGAATACAGATTCAGTGAGGCATTTGCTAAGCCGGTGAAAGATGCCTAAGAATTTTCGTATCTATGGTTAACTTTTCAATGTTCATGCTACATTATGGTAATCGCTGTTTTGGAGCTTGGAATAGCTGCGTTTCCTGGAGGTTTTAGAGGATATCCAATAGTTTAGGCCTTTACTATTTGTACACATATAGTTAGGCTTATTGTTTGTGGCATGTCACGAACACTTTAGAGAAGTTCAAGCTAGGCTTGAGGTTAATGTGGTACTTTAGCCACATTCCATTGTACTTAAACTTTCCTTAGGATTAATACAATTTACAGGGGTAGCCCTTTACCAAAAAAAAATGTGGAGATCCAAATCATCTCATCGAAGAATGCCCAAAACTATCAAGAAACTATAATCAAAGAGCCTACGTTGGAGGATCATGGAGTGATAGCGATGAAGAGGGAGAAGAAAAGACTAAGGACGAAAAATGTCTTATGGCTAAAGAATCCAATGAGGTATCTTCTGAAACCAAATTCTTTAGTGATGACCTATCATCGTTAGATGAAAAAGACTTAGATAATGAATATAATCGATTATGCAAAGTAGGTCTAAAAGTCATGGCTAAAAATAAATCACCAAAACTTATTAAAAATCGGTTAGAAAATGAAGTATTCGAACTAAAAGATAAACTATCTAAATTAGAAAAAGGTAAAGAGGCTAATGAAGAATGTAAAATATGTCAAGACCTTAAGGTTGAAAATGAAAAGCTTAAGGAAGAAATTTTTAAGCTTAATCAATTTAATAATAGTAGTCACCCACTTAAGAATATATTAAGTTTTCAAAAACCATCCGGAGACAAATCCGGTCTAAGATTTAATTCGACCGAAGCATCAACAAGTGAGACTAAACAAGTAAATCTTGTAAAATCACAAGAGCTTGAACCTAAGCCTATTAGAGAAAAATTTGTAGAATCAAATTCAAGCCCAAGACCTAAATATATACTTATAAACAATACTAACATTCCCATTGCAAGCGAAAATAAAGTAAAAAGTTTTTATAAACCTTCCTTAAAACCCAAAGTCGAATTTACCAAACCCAAAATGAGATCTAAAACTCCTCCTCCAAAAAGAACTAATAATTCTCAGCCTCGGTCTAAAACACCACAACCAAAAAGAGATCAAGGTAGACAAAATTATTCTAACATAAATCATTAAATGTGGAATTATTCACAACAACCAAGTTTTACTCCATGGGGAATGTGTTCACCGTATATGTATCTGAATCAAATGCAACATATGCAAAATATATTCGACACTAACAATTTCGGACCCGTGAGACATTGGGGACTAAATGGTTGAATTGTTACAACATTTAGGTTGACTTATTTATGAACATGCTTTGGTATCCGACGAGTGGATTAAAGATTAAACATTCTGAAATTATATGACGGGGTTACCAAAAGATTTCACCTTCAAAGATTTTTCACTTGAAGATATTGAAGAAAACACGTTGTAAGCAAAGGTATGTCTTCTTTCTCATTCATTTAGAATGTAGATTACGTGCTAATTGTTAAATAATCATGTGTCGACATGCTACAAGTAATATTTGCTAAACAAAAAAGGTTATAGTTATTAGAATACAAATTAAGCTTGAGAAAATAGTGCAGTAATTAGAAATGTCATTTCAATAGTTATCTAGAATTAAGCAAAAAGCATAAAATTGCAAGTTGAATTAGGATTCTCTACGTACCTCTATAAAATAGAAATCTTCTATGTCCACATGTAGTGAACTCACGTAGATGAAGAAAAGTGAGTTAGTGGGTAATAATTAACATAAAAGTAGGATTAATTTTACACCATACTCAAGCGCCGAAAAGGCATGACATCAAAACACTATGAATGAAACAAACTCCCTTCGTCTACGACATCTACCTCGACTACATGTCTACAATGAACTACGTCTATCAGAACCGTCTTATCGAGCTTTGACCCCATTCTATTATTTTATCGTCACGTATTAATCTTCTCTCTCGCCACACAAACACTCTAAATCGTGACAATTAATTATTTCATCCGAAGTAATTAATCTATTCAATTAACAAGAAGTGTATTGAAAACATCACTAAATCTTCGTTAAATCTTTTCTCGGCTTGACAAGTTGATTATCTCATCCGGAATAATCAAAGTATTTTTAATTAGCGAAAGGTTAATTAAAGTGTCAATCAAATTTCGTCAATCATCTCTAAACCTCTTCTCGGTCTAAAAATCTTGACAACTTAATTATTTCATCCGAAATTATTTAAGTTCATTTAATTAAACGAAAAGTTAATTAAATGTGTCAAGTATTTTCCTTTTATCTTCGACGTCATTTTTCAAGAACTAGGTTATCTAAAATAATATTACTAGTAGCTCTAGACGTATTTTAATAATTGTATATTGATAAAACTAGTCAAAATCGAAAAACCAAGAAAAACTTGGTCGACAGATAGGCAGCCCCCTGACCGGCCGTGTTAAAAGGGGCGGCCTCTTTATCACTAAGGGGGTCGGCTACTTAAAATCGCCAAACACCATTTTCTTCTGCTAAATCCATTACCAAACACTCAATTTCACATTTCCCTCTACCCCTGCTACTGCTGTGACGAACACACACACCCCAAATCATTAAAATTCAAACCTTCAAACACCTAATCGATCAAAATTCGCAAGGGGCAAACACCAACAACGTGATTAACAAAATCTATTGTAAGATTTTCCATACTTTTCTCTTTTAATTTCATCTAATTTTGCTCTTAATCAAAATTAGATATTTTTAATATTTTTTGTCTTTTATATTCTTGTGATTAGGTCTAGGTAATTCATAACTATAATGATTCCCGTAGTAATAGGAATTCAAAATTCCCAATAGGATTGAATCATTAAAAAAAAATTGGGTCGAAAATTTCATAAGAATATATACACATTTTCAATTTTTTTAAAAATTTCAAAACAAAAACTTATACATTGTTGATTCATGCCAAAACACGTTAGAATGGTCATATATTGATTACGAAACATACATATCTCAATATATATTTCTCGACATCATTAGTCAAGGTTTTCAAAAATAAAGGGGTGTATGGATCATTTCCTAGGATTGTAGTCTAGAGTCGAAGTGACCATCACCACATTTTTGTCACGTGTATAGACACATAACAAACTCATATTAGTCATAATTCATATATATATTGATATATTAAATAAAATTTCTAAAATAAGGGAGCGTTTGTTTTATCATTTTAAAGTGTAGTCTTGAGTCAAAATAAACACCATTTCATTCTTGTTAACTCATATGTAATGAACTCATACTAGTCGGCAAAATATACAACTTAATGTATATCTTTCGATGCTCTTCGTCAAGTCTTTCATTAATAAAGGAGTGTTTGGATCATTTTCTAGAACTTTAATCTAAAATCGAAATAATCCCACTCTACTTACTAAATCGAAATACTTGACGAGATTACACTATGTGTCGAAATATATATTTTTCGATACTCTAGATTGAGTCAAAATTAAACTAAGGAACGTTTGAATTACTTCTTAAGTTTTTATTTTTAGAGTCGAATTAATCTTTGTTCCACATATGTTGTTTTTTAAAACGTCTTTTTTATATACATTTCTTTTGTAGTAATATTCTATTTTGTTGTTGTCTTGTTTAGGTGATAAACATGCCTCGAGCAATTATTGGTGATACCTCCCTCACTAAATCATATATCCCTAAAGTATTCGAAATACCCGTTTTCTCTCCCGTCCTTTCCCAATTCTTTAAACCAATCGAAAACCGTTGCATTCATGAGGGCCGAGTCGTAGATCAACTCTATTACAAATCCAACGGCATTGAGCGAATGTTCACCAATATTCGCTTCAATTGTCTTTTTGATTCATTCTAGACTTTTATAGTCAAGTCAAAGTCTAAACCGATGAGTACGGTTATCTTCTAATCTCATTCATGATTCAACATGAATTCATCACTCTCTCACTTGCACAATTCGGTCAAATTCTCAGAATTCCATATAATGGTCAAGCCGTCTTCACGAATGAATGGGATCTTGCATCTCTTGCATACTCCCAAGAGACTGAGGGACCATATCATACCGATCTTTTTACTCTCGACTAAATTCGTCGCTTTCTTCAATTGGAACGTACCGAGTCGAATCGTACCATCAAAACAAAAAATGTCATTCTCACTCCTAATCAAATTCTCACCAAAGAATTAAGACAAGATATGAAGCGTTGGGAAGAACTCATTCGTGAGAATGTGTTCGGACTAGGAGGCTACAGTGACCATCTTCCGGCTAGTCTCACTCACATGTTGTATTGCATTGTTGCCAAAGAACAATATAATCTTGCTCATTTCTTTGTCAAACGAATTGAATGTGCTAGATTTACTCCAACTGCCAATCTTCCTTATGGCATATTTTTAACTCGTCTTTATCGACACGTCATGGAGCATTATCCTCATATTTAGAATGACATTTATAATGTTGTTGATCGAGTAATGCGTGGACTTGCTCTAAAACAAACTCGAAAACCTCAAAGTGATTATAGAATGCCAAAAGCCCGTCACTCAATCTCATCATCATCTTGGATCCTCTTCTCATCATGATGAAGGTACTTCTCGTGCAAGTACTCCATCCCTTTTTACCTACCTCAACTCCTTTCGTCCACTCAATTACCAAAGATACAACATTCCCTCAACAAGATGATGATCTTCTCTTCGAGCGCTTGCTCAATCAAATGCAACAAATCCATAAAGAAGTTAGAGGTGGATTCAAATCATTCGGCAAGGCATTGCGAGGAGTTTTCAGAAAGAAAAAGAAATGAAGATGTTGAATGATGATTAGCTCGGTAGAATAATTTGTTTAGGACTTTGTGTGAACATATGTTTATGTTTAATTACTTGTGTGATGACAACCCGACTTAGTCGGAAGTATGTGAACTTTTTTAGCTTGCTTAGAACCTCTAATCATTATGTGTTATTGGTATGCTCTTTATATTTGTCTTTGTCTCATATATCATACTAGTTGCATGCATATATGATATATTTGTTTCATGCATATTTATGTTCACATAGGACTTGCTGCAAATTGATCACCAAAACAAAACTTTTCTCACAAAATTTTGGGTCGTCTAAAAAGTATCAGATGGGCGGCCCCCTTATCAATAAGGGGGCCGTCACCATAGATAAGGGGGCCGACCATATAGATCATGGGTTTTACTGTTTCTTTCTGCTTTTTGACTTTCTTTTACCTAGCCTCAGCTATCCTTACCCAGAAAACTCGAACACATTTTGGAAACTCTTGAACTAATTCAAATTCATTCCATTTCCAAACTACTCTCTTCCAATAAATTCCCTTTAAATGTTTACTATCACTTCATCGTCTTCTTCATCCATTATCAACTACCATAAACCTCCATGGCATCCACTAAAGCTTTAATTTCCAAACTTTCCAAAAGACCAAAAATGAACATCATCATACCACCAAAACAATTATTCATTGACCTTGCTCATGATGACACCAAAACTCCTTCCTCAAATTACCAAGTCTTATCAACAAGTGCCCCAAATGCACCCTTAAAAACTCCATCCACCATAGCCACTTCTTCATCCTCCATTGATTACAAACCCAAATCACCAACCTCATCCACATCACCATCAACTAATGGTTACTTGAACTCACCAATGTCTCCTCCTCCAAGAGTACCTCCACCATCTCCAACTCAAGAAAGTGGTTCCATGGACATCACTCTCACTCTTTCACCAATCACTCCACTTGACATCCAATCTAATACTCCATCACCTTCAATAACCTCACCACCTCTCTTTGGTCATCCTATTTCATGAAATCTACTTGAAGCACATGGAGCAACATGCTTGTGTTGCATCCACAACCGTAGACTTATCCTTGGCTTAAGTGAAGAACTTTAATATATGTTCTCCTATATCCAACACATGCTTTCACAACCACCACCACCACTTTCTCCAAACTAAACATACTCTTTGTTTAGTCACTCATATTTCAAATAATTTTTTAACCAACCCTTTTGCAAGCAAGTTCTATGGAATTCTAGGAATATTAGGAACTTTGTAGGTTTTTTTATGTATGATGTATTATTATGTCTTAAGCATAATATTTCTTTTTAATGCATGGTAGGTGTATGATTGTGTGTTACACACAATTTTTATAATTGAATGAATGGACTTTTATGCTTTTAAATATTCAATTGTTGGTTGTCTCCTATATGAATATATAGTTGAATTTAATTGATGGTTGGCTAATATTTATTGTCACCATGTTTAAATATTTTCATGACATTGCTATATGTTAGAAACATTGGTGTTATTCTTCTAACTTGTTTTTGTAGCAAAGTTACCATAGCTCGATTCCTTGGTTTCCTCGAACGAGGGGGAGTACCCATCAAGGGGGAGCGGTTGTACCATCGAATTTACGCGTAATCATCGATGAAGCCTTTTTTGACTCTACAAAAAGGGGAAGAAATGGAAATAAAAGTCACTAAATACTTGTTTAAAAATAATTTTACATTTAATGAGTTTAGATTTCGTAATCATCAAAAAAGGGAAGATCGTCGATAGAAATAATGCCTAAAAACGTTATTAATATTTTTCAACATCTCTACGTTTTGATAATCACAAAATATAAAAACGCTCAATGTAAAATTAAACGTAAACAATTAGTAGTAAATTTTCATTTCAAAAATTTAATCACATAAAGGTATGAATAAATAAATGCTTAATGCATTTTATCATCAAATGAATTTTTATTCAACCTCACATTTTTTATAAAATGTTACAAACATTTTAATAAGTTTTACAAAATATTTTTTACATTTAAAAGAAATATTTTATTCAAAATAAATATTTTAAATTCAAATTTTCTAACTAAAAATGGCTAGAAATGTTTTAGAAAACACCTCAACTGGAAAAGACAAAATAGGGAGCGTCCAGGCCTGGGCGGCCCCTTTAAATATATGGGCGCCCCTTAGTTCTGCCTATAAATAGCAGACTGTTCTCCACTAATTTTTTCACCTTTTGAACTCATTCTTTTATGTCTAAAATCAGTTTATACTTCACCTATAATCCTTTGATCATTTAATCTTAAGCATTTGTTTCCAAGTGATTCAAGCTTAATATTTGAAGTGCAAAAGAAGAATACTTCTTATCATCAAGTCAAGAAGTATTATAGTTTAGTTTGTGTTCTCGTAACATTGTTATGATTTTATCATATCTTGTTAATCATTTGTGTATATTGTATTGTCGTGTGTAATAGTTAGATCGAGGTGATCATAGAAAGTATAGTTAGATCTTGGTGATCATAGAAAGAAGAGTTAGATCGGTGTGATCATGTTAGTGTCTAGGTGAAGTGAAGTGAAGTAGTGCGGTTAGTATTTTAGTCCTCAAAATACAAAATGTGTGATAGATTGGTTCTAGCTAAGATTAGAACTCAACATTTGGCTTAGTGTCAGAAATCGGTGTAAGCTTAGTTGTGTACGGTTTTCTCCGCCTAAAGGGAGTTTGTTGACATAGTGAAGAGAACTCTCGAGTTTGGTGCTTGGGGAGTGGAGTAGGGCGAAGAGGTGCTTCGTTACCAAACCACTATAAATCCCTGTGTTGTGGTTTGATCTTTCTAACTCTTATCTCTTGTCTTGCATATTTATTTATCATTTATTTACTTAGTTGTATTGTTCATATTGTGCACATATTGAGATCACATAAAGTCGAATCTAAGTTTGTGTAAACAAAAGTTATGATAAATTAAAAAGCGGTAAACTATTCAAACCCCTTCTAGTTTTCCACAGTTTGGTTTTCGGGAAATGAAAAAATCCCAGTCAAAGCTGATACAAGCATTTAGGTCGGGTGAAACGGTTTATGGTTTACGAACGTAGAAAAGAGAAGAGTAATGTATGCATAGCTTAATTAGTGTAATCCTTAGTGATTTAATTAGTTGTGGTGTTTTAGATTATGCTTAGACTAATGGCCGCTATTGGTATAGTGTAAGGTTTGTGCCTGATCGTTAAGGTCTTGTTTGTGTTGTAAAGTAATATAATTACCAGTGGTTTTGTAAGGTTATAGTTTATAGAGGCACTGCATTATCGAGTGTTTGAGCGTTTGTGTCAAGTGAAACAAGCATTTGGGTCGGGTGTGAATAATGCTCGCTGAAGTTGATACAAGCATTTGGGTTATGCTTAAAGAATCTAGAAAAGCGGAGAATATTGTATGTAGAGCTTAGAATCAGTGTATTTCATGTGATTCAATTAGTAGTTGTGTTTTAGATTATGTTTAGACTAATGGTCGTTATTGGTATCGTGTAAGTGACGCCCTTTCTATTTTCTGTAAAAGATATTTGGTGCGATTCTTTTGGGCATGTGTGTTTTAATTTATGGGTTATGGTGTTGGTTTGTATGTTTAATTTGGTATGATAATTTGGTGACCCTTTCAATTGCGCTTTTGATATGTACAAAACTAGAAAACATAGACTGATGTCGTTTTTTGTAACCACTATGATATCTGAGTTGTGTAACTGTTTTATTTATAATTTTGAACCGGTGTTACTGAATTAAAACTTTTGTTGTCTGGGATCACCATGGTTTCCGGTTGGATAGTTGTAGATGCCTTGTTTATTTTCTAAAGAAATTTTTTTTGCTCTGGTACTTTTTGGCTATTGTAATTTTTTGGTCTTGTAGATTGTGTTTAAACTGACGACCTTCTTTTTTATGGTTGTTGTAATTTGGCATCCTTAAAGAGGAGACTGTTATAAGCGTTGATTTAGGATTTATGCAGGTGGTCTACAACTATTTTGGATATTACTTGCTCCACTATAGTGATTTGTTAATTTGATGACCGGATACCATAAAATGCATGCACTACTTTATAAATATTATAGTAGTAAATGATTATCCATGTGTTTTTTTAGGTTAGTTGGTTACTAACCTATTTTTTTAATATTTTCATTAGTGCAGGGTTTATAAAAATTAAATAGGGTCGGTTAAAGGCTTACAAATTAGGCTCAAGTTTGGACACACCAATGCGTTCAAGGTTGCATTTGGAAAAGTGTTGAGGGTACTTGATATATGCTATAAAAATAAAAATATATGTTTGTATACGGGCATATTTTGTGTTAATTTAGGATTTGAGGTTTAGATTATGTTCATAGATAACAGTTACCTATGCATGTTGTCATTTGAATTAGTTTTCTATAAAACAGTTCCAACATGCTGCCTTTAGATTGTGAATACGATAAATACAATGGGACTTTTTATTCATCCATTTGTAACCGTATTGCCAGGTCTGCGAATAATTGTGGTTACAGGCGAAGGACTGCTTGATAAAATCTTGGTGACCAATTTACAAATTCATAGGCGATACTTGAGTCTTAGATAGTAAAAGTAAAGCAATAATAAGTTGTTGCGTGATAAAAGGTTGGGATGATACTCCCTTAATTAATGACGTATCCGTGCAAATGGGATAATTACAAATCACTTGTGTCTAGCTACACAAGAGTAAATTATCCAACACAAACAAGACATAATAATAATAAAAGTGTTTACGGCCAAAGCTTAAATACTATGGGTACACACCACCTAGGGGGTCAAATTAACGCCTACATGGCGACCTTCAACTGTCTTGATTGGTAGCCTTCGATGATGAAGGCTTGGACTTGGATTGTGGATGAGAAGGGGCATACTTTATGTTAGAAATCGAGAAAAGACTCAGTCACTACTAATATGTCATAGAATAGCTCGTAGCGTAATATTTGGAAACATACCAAGTTAACCAGGTCAACATAAGTCTCCCTTATGTGTGACCGGCCTAGGCTAGGTATAAATACCCCTCTCCACACCTTAGAGAGGGTTGATTGTTCATTTGGTTCTTTTATAATACATTTTCCCTTCCCTTCTCTCTCTAAGTGTTTCAACCCACTTTCTCTCTCTAGACTTTCTTTTGCTCATTTGTTAAGTGATTTGATACATCTACAATTGGTATCAGTCGCCATGAGGTGATATCGTGAGCTTGTGTGCGTTTATATCTTGTTTAGATCGTGGTTTTTTAGTTGTCTTTTGGTTTTGTGTCTTCAAAATCAAAGCCCAGATTTTTGTGTTTAAAAGTGTTAAAGTTTATGTTTTTAAGCAAGATCTAGGTCTAAGATAACTAGTTGTGCAAGAAAAAAACAAGGAAAAATGTCAAAAGGGTGTGTTTTTGGTGATCTTTTGCGAAAAATACGTTTTGTTTGATAGGAGCGAAATATGTTTTGAAGATAGTGAAACATGTTTTGAAGCAAGCGATTTATGTAGTTAAGCGAAATATGTTTCAAGCAATTTATGACAGGTTGACCTCAAGCGATTTATGACATTTCTAGAAAACAAAACTCTGCTTAATTTTTCTTAGGTCAAGGGAAATATGTCTCAGGCGAAATATGTTAGCAAGCGAAACATGTCATCAAGGAATTTATGTTAGCAAGCGATTTATGACAGGTTGTTAGTTCAAGCGAAATACGTAATTATGCAAAACAAAACTCTGTCCAATTTTCATATTTCAAGCGAAACATTACATTATCATGTTCCAAGCGAAACATTACGAGCGAAACATTACAAGCGAAACATTACATTGTCATATTCCAAGTGAAACATTACAACAATTACAAAAAGCGATTATTTTCTACGGTTTGTCTTACTTTGTAAAATCCCGTGAAATATTTGGATTTCTCGGTTTTAGTGAAGATTTGTAAAATCCCGTGGACTATTAATCTTAATCACCGACAATAACATCTGTTAACACAATCCTTCTTTACCACTGTTTGATCAATATTTAATCATTTCATTTTTCAATTGAAGAAAGATGACTACTTTAGCATAACATATAATTGTTGGTGGAGATGAAAACCGTCCTCCAATGCTTGAAAAGTCAATGTACGATTCGTGGGCAAGTCGTATATGTCTATTCATCAAAGGGAAGAAAAACGGTAGGATGATGCTTGATTCACTTGACAATGGTCCACTGGTCTACCCAATTGTAGAAGAAAATGGGCAGACTCGACCTAAGAAATACTCTGAACTCACTAAAGCACAACAACTTCAAGATGACTGTGATGTTCAAGCAACAAATATCATTCTTCACGGTCTTCCACCCAATGTGTATACACTTGTAAATAATCAAGAGGCAGCTAAGGATATTTGGGATAGAGTCAAGCTACTAATGAAAGGCACTGAATTATCATACCAAGAACGTGAATGCAGAATGTACAACTTGTTTGATAAGTTTGCTTATGTTCAGGGTGAAATATTATATGAGTACTACTGGAGATTCTGTCAGCTGATCAATGACATGCATACTATTGGGATGACAATGCAACACGTTTAAGTCAATACCAAGTTTTTGAATACTCTTCCATCGGAATGGAGCAAGTTTTTCACTGATGTGAAGTTAGCAAAGAGTTTTTATACCACCAACTATGATCAGTTGTATGCATACCTCAGTCAACATGAAATACATGCTAATGAAGTACGTATCATGCGTGAAAGATATCTGGATCCTCTTGCATTGGTAGCCAACTCTCAAACTCTATTCAATCCCTCTCAGTCTCCACGACATTCAGGTTCTTCAATGTATCCACCTCCTTAACAATTCACACCAGTTTATGCAGCACCTATTCATCATCAAAACCATCACACTCACACTCCAATCAATCCACAACAATAATCAGTTTACTTCAAACCATTCTATCACCGCCAGCGACACTTTCATCTCAAGCTAATTTTCCTCATTGGACTCTGTATCGTTGTTCCTCTTCCTACATTTTTCAACAGCAGAAGTCCTAAAAAAAAATAAAATGATCCGATTGAATGCATCAACAAAGAAATGGCATTCCTATTTGCTATGGCATCAAGGTTTCCACCTTCAAACAATCAACTTAGAACGTCTTCCAATCCCAAAAATCAGGCAACCATTCAAGATGGAAGAGTCATCGTTCAACAAGTTCAAAGAAGACAAACTCAAAGTTTTGCTGGCACTGGAAACCGAGGAATTGCTACAACCTCAAGGGGAAACTATGCAGCTGGTCAAGCAAAGGTTGTAAAGTGTTATAACTGTCTGGGGGAAGGGCATATGGAGAAATAGTGCACTCAGCCAAAGAGGCCAAGAAGTTCTGCATGGTTTAAGGAGAAGTTGATGTTAGCCGAAGCACAAGAAGCTGGTCAGATATTGGATGAAGAGCAACTTGCATTCATAGCAAACCTTGGAATAGAACAAGTTCAAGTTGCTCAATAGAAAATCCCTTAGAATTCAGCCTTCCAAATTAAAGACTTGGATGCCTATGACTCGGATTGTGATGATATATCCTTGGCTAAAGCAGTTCTGATGGCAAATATTTCAAGCTGTGATCTTGATGTTCTCTCTGAGGTACCATATTTTGATTCTTATCCGAATGATATGATTAATCAGGATGTGCAAGAGATGCCGTATTTTGAAGAAATACATATTGATGATTATCTAGATAATGAGATCAACAGTGATAGCAATATCATTCCTTACTCTCAATATCTACAAGAGTCACAAGATGCGGGTATTCAAGATACTAATTCTTCTATACTAAATGATTTATTGGTTCTATTTTTGGTTAAACAAATGACTGATCATGTACCTAATTTAGATAAGGAAAACCAGACAAATAAAATGGTAAATGAATCATTAACCACTGAGCTTGAGAGATACAAAGAACGAGTCGCCATTTTTGAACAAAGACTTAATGTATATTTAGACAAACATGAAAAATTAATAGATTCTCAACTGGATGACTTAATTCATAATAGAATTGCAAAGATTGCGGCATTTCAATAGGAGATCGACACACTTAAAGAAACTCTTTCTACTCATGTCAAAGAAAAGGATTCTTTAGCAAAAACATTACTTGTTTTCAAAACAGAATCGAAAGAAAAAGAGTCTAAATACATTGACAAGAAAATTATTTTAGAAAAAGAAAATAAAGAACTAGAAAATATCATTTGTAAGATGTATCGATCTACGCAAGCAATGCATATGCTAACGAAACCACAAGTTTTTTATGATGACACTCACAAACAAGCTCTTGGTTATCAAAATCCGTTCAATCTTAAAAAAGCCCAGCGGATTAAACCAACATTGTATGATGGTAGTGTTATTGTTAAAGAACATGCTGTGATTTCTGTGATTGATGATGAAGAGACATTGATTTTGGAAGAAGAGAGTCGATCAAAGATGCTTGATAAACAAAATGATCCAATTTCACTATAATAGAAAATTAATATTTCTTCAACTGATTATTCAAAGCTGAATAAAATAAAAAAGATTTTGGTAAACGTTTTGTCACTCAAAAAGAATTGTCTAAAAAACAAGCTTTCTGGTTAAAATATTCGAACTATAATCCTGACACATCTGTTAAGTCACATACACCTATTAGAATTGAAGCTCCTAGTGAACTTCCTAAGGTAAGTTTGGTAAATGAAAGTCTTAAAAAGCTAAAATATCAACTAGCTAGTTTTGACAAGGTCGTGAAAAAGAGAACCACATCTGATGCTATAACGATAGGTGCGTGGGGTATTGAACATACAAAAGCTTGTTTTGTAATGGAAATAATTCCATTTTTAAAAGTTTTAAAAGATACATTTCATGCGTTTGATAAAACTCTTTTAGATAAAATTACTGAAGTTCAAACTATGTTTAACCAAATGGAAGCGGCTGTTGATTAGCATTGATTATGATCAACTCTTGAAACAAATCATGTCTCAAGAAATTGTGCATATTGCTGTGAATTCTGTGGATATTCTTGATGTGAAAAAGTCATGTGTGAATGAATGCAATAAGTGCCTGGAACTTGAGACAAAGCTTCTTAAAATATGATTGAAAAAGATGTTTACGATAAACTTTTGAAAAGTTACCCAACACTTGAAAAGCATTACATTTCTTAGGTATTAACAACTCAACTAAATCAAGAAAATTTTCAAAAGGACAATTTTCATGAAAACCATAATGTTCCTACATTTAATCAATTATTTGAAATAAATGAATTGAAAGCCCAGTCATAAGAAAAGGACACGGTCATAAGAAAGTTGAAGGAAAGGATTAAATCTTTGAGTGGAAAAGATAGTGTGGAAAATGTAAAGAAATATATTGATAAGATTAAAACAATAAACATTGAGTTGAAGCATAGTGTGGCAAAATTACTTTCTAAAAATGAAAATTTAAGAAAAGAACGAGAGCATTTGAAATCAATTTACAAAGACCAATTTGACTCAATTAGAAAGACATGTGTTCAATCCAAAGAACATCGTGTCTCTTTAATTGCTCAAATAAATGTAAAGTCTGTTGAAAATTCAGATTTAAATGCTCAACTTTAAGAAAAGGTTTTTGCTATTGCAGCATTGAAAAATGAATTAAGGAAACTTAAAGGGAAAAATGTTGTCGATACTGCGGTTTCAAAACCTAGTGCCACTATTGCTCCAGGAATGTTCAAGCTAGACATAGAACCTATTTCTCATAGACTTAGGAACAATAGGGATGCCCATGAGGTTTATCTTGAGAAGACTATATAAAATACTAACACCCTTCGTGGACTTGTAGAATGCGCTAGAAAACAGAATCCTAGTGAACTTTTATTAGAATCTGCTTGCATGTTTACAAAACATGTTTAGGAATTGTTAGTCTATGTCTCTAAGACATGCCCTAGTTAAACGAAACCTTGTAAGAAATTAGTTGCTGTCACACCAATGAACAAGGATAAAAAAGTTAGGTTTGCCGAACCTGTCACATCTTTAAGCTACATTCCCAAGCAGACTAATTCTCTTAAAACCAAAGATTCTAATAAGCTTTTTTGACTTCTATAGGAGTAAAACCTACTACTAGTGCTAGCGGATCAAAGCCTTCAGGCAATACAAAGAACAATAGGATCTCGTGATCACCAAGTAGCAATCAAAAGAATAAAGTAGAAGAACACTCTAGGAAAGTTAAATCTAGTTTGAATAAGATGAATCATGTTTATGAACCTATCAGTAATGAACATGTTAAACTATCTGTGAGAGATGCTAAGTTTGAATCTATTTATGCTACCTGTAACAAATGTTTGTTTAATGACAATCATGATATGTGTGTTATTGATTATGTGAATGATGTGAATGTGTGATCGAAATCTAAATCTAAAAGAAATAAAATGAGAAAAGTATGGAAACCTATGGGGAAAGGTGTTTAGTGAAATTGGATATAGTTGGAAACCTACAGGTAGGACCTTCACTATAGTTGGAAATAGGTGCCCTTTAACTAGGATTACCTCCACTAAAGTAGTGCCTACTAAGGAAACCTCTACCAAATCAGTAGCTACACCAACTCAAGGAATCTTAGTTTACAGCAGGAGACCAAAAGCAACAAGATCTGTAGGTTTCAGTAGCAAAGTTAAGATTGTAGAATCTAAAACTTCTAACTCTAAGGAACCCAAACAATCTCGGGGATCCAATGTTTCCGATGTTCCATCTTCTTCTCTTAACGATTGCAGGTTGTCCAAATTGTTCTGTGACATTTGGACTCCGGATGCTCCAAGCATATGTCCAGAAATCGCTCTCAACTCACACTACTACAAAAAAAGGCTAACCCCCCCCCAAAAAAAGATCGGTTATGTAAAACCCTATCTCTATGACAAAAAATAGTTGGAAGGGAATAGATGGAATTAGGTTTTCTTGAAAAAACCAGTTTTCATAAAAAAATTGTATAAAATTGGTTTTTGGGGTGCAAACCACTCTTTTCACACAATTAAAGACACTGGTGTGTATGTAACAACATGTCTCTACGTGTTTATGTTATTGACACCATTTTTTATAGAACAACTAGTTTTTTTACACAATTAAAGACACTGGTGTGTAGGTAACAACATGTGTCTATTTGTTTATGTTACAAACACCATTTTATATGAAACAACCAGTCTTCTTTTATGTTTATGATTAAAATCATAAGGACTAAACAGTATATACTAAGTCAGAATTAGTAGAGTGTTGGACTTGTATCCGAACTGAATTTGCCAAAAATGAATCGAGTTAAATATTTGATTTACGGAACATAGTTTTGACAAAATAAGTCTCCCAATACTTTGTGTAACACCCGTTGTTTTGATGCTTCATATCTTTTTTACTTTTTTCTATAACCAGTCAAGTTTTTAGACTTTAGATATGATTATAAATATAATGAATCAGCAGGAACTCCGCCTGCCAACGCGGGTATCTGACCCGACCGGCCAGGGGCTCATGACCCGGTCCATATCCCGGCCCATAACCGGCCCCTTAACCGTCCCGTTTGGCCCATCATCTTAGCCCATTTATGGCCCATTAAGCCAGCCCATTTTTCGGCCCATTTTCGTCCCATATTAATTTTACAAAATACCCCCATACTAAGTGCAAATTACGAAACTTACCCTAACTTTAAAAAAATTACAAAATACCCCATCTCTCACTAACGGTTGTTAAGTAACGAACGTTAGTTTAGTTTAATGATCGTTAATGTTTTTATGCAATTTATAAAAATAGCCATTTGGGTAGTCGGTCCTTCACATTGTTAGTCTCACGTTCTACGGCGGAGTGCGGGGAATTCCACCTTGTTAAAGTATAAGGACCATAACTGTATAATCAATTCAGAATTAGTAGAGACGTTGGGCTGTTTAAAACATATCATAACGACGGCTTATTTATCTGCCCAAGCTTGGTGTTACATATAGTGAAAAACCTATCATAGTCGATACAGAAAACATACAGCCGAGACAGAGAAAAAGGTTAAGAAGGTTGTCGATCATTATATACAGTAAGTCTTCCCTTAGTTCTACACTGATATTCGTTTACTTCTACACTAATATTCGTTTAGATTGTTAACCACTTAGTTCTCTATACACATTATTATTAGTTGGAATATCATCAAGTAATCAATAGATGCCTGCACAGGCCATTATTCACAATAGAAGTATCATTGAATTTACTATCCAAATCGAACCATTCAAAACATTCAAGATAATATTCACTAAACAAAACTAATTAATCACCCTGTTTTAGAGCAGTAGCAGCACCATCATGTAGTGCTTGAATCCTATGAAGTGCCTGAACCAAATCATTACGAGCTGCAAACTCTTCTGGAGCAAGTCCTTTTACCTGTATCAAACAGGGCGTAAACTACATCGTAATACTTTATGCAACAAAAAACATAATTATCTAATAATCCAACTATCCAAATAATGACAACTCTCACTCATAAAAAAGGCACATAGTCTGACCAGCTAACCCATTTCTACATTAGGCCCTTAGCTAAACATTTACCAGTTTTCATAACTGAACAAATACCAGTTGCAATGCATAACTGAACAAGACCAATGTATCTTACTGAAGTTTTAGATCTACCTGATTCCATACTTGACGTTGAACACATGGAGCATAAAAACTAACTGAACCTCAACATTTTAATGAAACTAAGAATTTAATGCAACCAGAGTCCAAAATAACCTTTGAAAACATATACCCTGAAGACCAAATATCATTTCAAAAAACTTCTAGACACTTTGTTGCATTTCCAAAAACCAGTCCCATAATCTATACTATGAAAAATATTCGTGCTTGTAAAAGTAAAACCATAACTAACTGAAAATAGCCCATGAATCATTTCTAAAATACAATATCCATAGGAAACATAACCAAAATTACCAGCATCTCTAAAACTTGATTCAATAGTGAAGCAAAACTTAAAGTAGCAGCAAACTCCAAAACACCAATAATATAAGGCTGCCAAATCCCAAACACCCTTATATCTATAAAACTAGTTCTTAATGAAATACCAGAACCTACATACGCCATAATTGAACATTATAGACCTCTTAAGCATATTAGCTCAGCATTACATCCTATCATACCTCCTAAGTCCTAACACCTTTTAATTTACATGTAATCATCACTACTCACCACTAACTTATTTTGAAACCTTTATGTGTAAAAACGAACTAATTTGATCTAATATAATAAATATCACTTCTACAACTTAAGACCTCTATTCTAGTTCTGTTACTTTTTTAGAGTCTATTAAAATCTACCAGTGTTTTTTAACATGTGCATTTTTTAAGAAACAATCTTTCAAACTTAACAAAACTAATTTTAGACTTATGAAAACTTGAATTTAGACTGCATTAAAACTATTTAAAAATAGATTGATGACTAAAAGCAAGCTGAGCAGTCTTAACTTAATTAAAACTGCTTATACCAAACCCTCTTTAAATCTAGAATTTTCAAATTTAGGCTAAAACAGATCTTAAAAACTTTCAAAAGCTTAAAACAGATTTAGAACTATGAAAATGTAAAGAACAAATAATGCAAAGTCCCTAGGATAATTAAGCACTATACAAAAAGCTAGTCTAAAAGCAGTTTTGACTAAAAATTAGCAGATTACATAAAAACTCAAATCAAGCTATACTAAACTATAAACTATTTATATTGAGCTACTTTAAGACAGATTAAGCACATTTAAGCAATAATAATAACATAATAAGCAGTTTAATAAGAAACTAAAGAAATTAAGCTTAAAAAGTAAAAAGGAATCATACCTTGTCCTTTGTAAAGTCCCATAAGCCCATCCATTTCTGGCTTATCATCCATACTTGAGCTTTTAGTGACTTTTTGAAGTGGTTTAAGTAAAACAGCTTGTTCAGTTTACCCTTTCAGGTATTTTTCAATAACCATTTTATATAACTTAAACTAATAAAAATACAACTAAGGAGATAAAGCATAACAAAAAAAACAAAGTAATTAAAGGCTAAGCTTATAATCTTTACCAGTTAACATTCTATTTTTTTTCATTACATACACTTCCAAAATTGAATATGTTGTACCAACATATTCATACATAATACAATAACATTAAGTGTCTAAACCCTTTTTAAAGGGTGACAAAAGAGAATAGCTTGCAACTACATATGTTGCAACTAGCTTCACCTAAATAAGATATACAGTTATAGTTTAGCAAAAGATTAGTCTAGACCAAATAACATGTCATAGATGCAGATACATAACCACCACCAACAGTTTGTTAACACACCAAAAGAATGCTTAATCATCCATCTTTCTTTTACCTTTGTTCACCTGTTCCTTGCTCTCATTGACCTGCTTCTTAACCTCCTCCTTCCTAACTCCAAATTCTTTTTTACGAATCATCTCACAGGTTTTAGGATTTGCTAACCCAAGGATGCAATGCCTTACTGGTTCACCTCTGTTGACAATTGTTTTCTTTGTTAATGGACTGGAACTACTAGTTGCTCCCTTCTTACTAGTTGTTCCAATGGTTTTAGGACTCCATGTCTCATCATCTGTGTCATCCTCTGCTTCTTCATCTGTGTCATCCTCTGCTTCTTCCTTCATGTCATCCTTAACTTCATCTGAGAAACTCTCCTTTGTTGAAACAAGAGTACACATCACCAACTCTGCAGATGAGCTTGAAAAATCTTCATCATCTGAATCATCTTTTGTGCTTGAAGATTCAAGTTCAGATGTGCTTGAATATTCAAGTTCTTTTATGCTTGTACACTCAAGTTCTTCTGTGCCTGAACTAATTTCAATCACTTCTGCATACATTATATATAAACAATGTTAACTCATTAGATTTGGAATTCCAAGGTAACAATGTAAATTCATGATGTAAGATATGGTTTGGGTCAAATTGAAACTAACAAATAAGATAAAATAGGTTTAGTTTAAGTAACCTGTTTGTGGGTCAACTATATTTGTTGCTGCAATATGGCTTGCTACATCCTTTGTTGCCTTTTTGGTTGAACACTCGGGGACATTGGCTTCTATCATTGAACACTCAGGGACAATCGCTTCTTTAGTTGAACACTTGGAGACAGTTGCTGCTTTGGTTGAACACTCTGCGACATCTAATAATATAGTTAATTGGGTCAGCATCTGAATGGTACAAACCAAATTCAATTGAAACTCAAAGTGAATTAGACATTACATACCTGGTATAGAGTCTAATTTATCATAAAATGTTTTGAAAACGTCATCAGCTACTAATTCAAACTGATCATCATTCCAAGTTCCATTCGGTGCCCCGTACTTAGCCGTAATCTAATTATAAATGTCATCAGTGATTCTTTTGTTTTTGGGAACAGTGTCTTTGTTTTCTTTGTTAGCAGTTTCTACAAAACCAAATATATGTTGTTAGCTTAACTTTGACAATACAGTTTCCTAACAGCACTATGATTCTATTAATGTAACCTACTTCAGTTCATAATTGTAATCCACTGAATTTTTGTATAATCTACAACAGTTCATTAAGATAAGGCTATCAAAATGTAAATATATGTGCATATTAGCTTACAACTTACCTATATAACTATATAAGAACATGCAAAATAACTATATAATAATGCTTCACTTTTTTAAAATACCATTAGCTCTTAATGAAGTGATCAAGTATGACAGTAGTACCATTTCACATAGATTCTTTTAGCAACTTAAATCGAGAACTTAATTCATTATTCTAATTATATATCATGGGCACTTTGTTTCAATCAACATGCAATTCATAGATGATAAATGACATATAACTCATCACTAACAGCCAACTCTAGTCTCTATAGCAAATAAGCTTTAAGTACTTGAAATAGACCTCAAAACTGAAACCTTGATTTCAGTCTCACATATAAAGCTTCTCACTTTTTTCACTAAAGTGCATTCACATACTTACATACAGTCAAAACTTACAACATTCCCATTCAAGTAGAACTCGCAGTAGGCGAACAAACATATCTCGTTTCATAACAAGCAACAATTACTACAAAACTCACAATGTTGTTATTTACTAATCAGCACTATGATTAGGATCTTACAAGTTATTTGTTAGCCAATAAACTAGCAAACCACAGAATACAATGTAATCTAAATCATCATGATTAATAACTATTCGACCCTAATGCCACTAACAATCAAAGTGTTGTCTGGGAACAACAAAATCATGAAAAAAACAAAATAATGAAAAAAATAACAAACCTGTGTTGTGATTCTCCATTAGATGATAATAGAGAAGCTGGGAAATTGTTAGATTGATTGATTTCTTAATTAAGGTTTGATGATCATGCGATTACCGGGTATTTTAGTGAGGGTTTGTGTGTGTGTGAAATGGGATAAATTAGGTAGGTTTGGTGTGTTTGTAAACTGGGTAAAATGTAATTTGTGTATTATTTGTTTTCATTTGTGTATTATTTGTTTTAATTTGTGTATTGGGTATTATTTGTGTGTGTTTCATTTTGTAAATTGGCTAAAAAAATACACTTTTTGCTTGAAGATACAAAAATTAATTAAAGTTCGGATTTAGCAAAACATATTGGGACAAGTACGATGTTTTCCCTTGATTTGCCCTTTTATTTAATTAAGAATTTAAATGTATGATATGGTATTGTTTTTTTCAGATG
Organism: Tanacetum coccineum; assembly: GCA_026074375.1. Taxonomy (NCBI): domain Eukaryota; kingdom Viridiplantae; phylum Streptophyta; class Magnoliopsida; order Asterales; family Asteraceae; genus Tanacetum; species Tanacetum coccineum. Next base: position 19,906 of record BQNB010049692.1, on the reverse strand, counting down.
GATCGTAATACATGGATGTACACGGTAGAGCGTTTTACCGCAGACTATATGAAAGGGTTGTCTGAATTTATGAAATGCGCTGAGGATCATCGAGAAAGGATGAGAGAAACAAAAATTTCATGTCCTTGTAAAGAGTGTAGAAATATTGTGTCCTTTGCTGATCCTAACATGATTAGATGCCATCTTATAGAACACAACTTTGACAAAAATTATACTTGTTGGGATCTTCATGGTGAGACACGAGAGGCGTAAGTTGATAGTCAGACATTTGTTTCAGATACTAATCACGAGGAGAATGATAGTAATGACGATAATCATCGCGATAATCTAGATGAGATGCTTCACGACGCGGAAATTAATGTTGATGAAAAGAATGTTAAAAAATTATAGCAACTGTTCGTCGAAGCAGAAAAAGCATTGTACAACGGATGTAAGAAGTTCACTAAACTTTCTTTTGTGGTGAAGTTGTTGGACTTAAAAGCAAAAAATAATTGGAGCGACAAAAGCTTTACTACCCTATTAGAGTTGTTTCATGAAGCGTTCCTCGAAGATAATGAGTTGCCCCTTTCGAAGTATCAAGCGAAAAAACTAACATATCCGATGGGATTAGAGGTACAAAGAATACATGCATGTCCAAACGATTGTATATTGTACAGAAAAGCCTATAAAGACCTACATGAATGTCCTGTATGTATGGAATCGAGGTACAAGCATAAGAATCTTACGGAACTTGATAGTGATGTGACAAAGAATGGTCCTCCTACTAAATTGTTATGGTATCTTCCCATCATACCTAGATTGAAAAAGTTATACGCAAACCCAAAGGATGCCAAATTTTTGCTTTGGCATGCTGAAGAACGTAAAAACGATGGGAAAATAAGACATGTTGCTGACTCTCCTCAATGGAAAAATACCGATCGTTATTATAAAAAATTCGAATCTGAGATAAAAAACATACGCTTTGGACTTTGTTTAGATGGAATTAATCCATTCAAAAGCTTGAGTAGTCGTCATAGCACTTGGCCTGTTCTTCTATGCATATACAATCTTCCACCTTGGTTATGCATGAAACGAAAATACATCATGATGTCATTATTGATTCAAGGTCCGAAACAACCAGGGAATGACATTGATGTGTATTTGCGCCTGCTAATTGATGACATGATAGATTTATGGGGAAAAGGCGTTGAAATCTATGATGTGTACAAAAAAAGAGAGCTTTCCGTTGTTTGCCATGATTTATTGTACCATAAATGATTTTCCAGCGTACGAGAACTTGTCGAGGTATGGTACAAAAGGGGAGAAGGCATGTCTTGTTTGTGAAAAGAACACCCACTCCCAATGGTTGACTAACTGTAGGAAAACAATATATATGGGGCATCAGAGGTCGCTTGACAGATATCACCCGTACCGTAAAAAGAAAAAATTATTCGATGGTACAATAGAGGATAGATCCATGGTCGAACCTATGGACGGATTTGCTGCATTTTCCCAAGTTGCGGATTTAGACATTACTTTTGGAAAAAAAGTTAAAGCTCCTCTTAAACATATCTGGAAAAAAGGTCTTTATTTTGGGAATTAAAGTATTGGCCACATTTGCGTGTCCGAAATTGCCTTGATGTTATGCATATTGAGAAAAATGTTTGTGAAAGCTTGTTAGGGTTATTATTGAACATTCTTGGAAAAACAAAAGATGGGGTGAATGCTCGAAAAGACATGGTCAAAATGGGAATTAGAAATGAGCTTGCACCATAAGTGACAAACAGAACAAAAATGTATTTGCCGCCAGCTTGTTACACCTTGTCAAAGGCGGAGAAAACCTCATTTTGTGAATGCTTACATGGTGTTAAGGTTCCATCCGACTATTCTGCTAACATTAACAATTTGGTTTCGATGAAAGATTTGAAGTTGCTTGGTATAAAATCCTATGATTGTCATGTATTATTGACACAAATGATTCCAATCGCTATTCGTGGATTGATGCCACCTCCAGTTCGACAGACAATCACAAAGCTTTGTATATTTTTAACATGATTCATTCAAAAGTTATTGATCATGAAAAGTTGGACGAATTGCAACGTGATATTAATCTTATTCTTTGCCAACTCGAGATGTACTTTCCACCTTCTTTTTTTGATGTCATGGTTCACCTCATGTCTCATATTGTTGAAGAAATAAAGTTGGCTGGTCTAGTTTTCCTATGGTATATGTATCCATTTGAAAGGTATATAGGGTTCTTAAAAGGATATGTAAGGAACCGATATCGACCAGAGGGTAGTATTGTTCAAGGGTATGCTGCCGAAGAAGTGGTTAAGTTTTATACAAACTATATGGATGATGTCGCTGATATTGGCCTTCCGCAACCTCGACATCAAGGTAGACTTGATGGGGTGGGGACAATTGGGCGCAAAGATGTTACACCGACCAATGACGATTTTGAACAAGCACATTTTATAGTATTGTAAAACATGACATGTATTGAACCATACCTACATGAGCACATATCATATTTAGCAGAAAATAATAGTCGTCGAGACCAACGTTGGTTGGAAGCTGAGCATAAAAGAACATTTTCACAATGGTTAGCAGATAAAGTGCAGATAAAGTCATTGGTTGTCTCCAACAAATGTTGAGCAGTCGTGATAAGCTAGGGTACCGTCCACGTCGTGTACATTCAGATCAAGGCTACGACATTAATGGATATACGTTTTATACCGAGCAACAAGATGACAAGAGTACTGTGCAAAATAGTGGAGTGACATTGATAGCAACAACGACAGATTCATCGAGGATGACAATCGCAAAAAATTCGTATTATGGTGTCGTTGATGAAATTTGGGAATTGGATTACACTTCGGTTGTTATACCTCTATTGAAGTGTAAATGGGTCGATAACACGAGAGGTGTTAAAGTTGATAGCGACGGTTTCACATGTGTTAATCTTTCCACAAATGGCTATTTATCTGATCCATTCATTCTAGCAAAACAAGCCACTCAAGTATTCTATGTAAAGGACCCAAAAGACAAGAGATGGCACATTGTCCTGCAGAGTAAACGGAGTATAGTTGGCGTCGATGATGTTGTTGACGAAGACGAATACAATAAGTTTGACGAGCTACCTCCTTTTTCTATTGGTGTTCAATCGACGGATGATGTTCTTTCTGATACACTTTACTTGAGATCCGACCACCAAGAAGGACACGGATGTGAAAATCATGTTCGTTGACTGGTAATATAAGCGCTGTTAAAATCCTGTTAATAATAATATTTATTATATAAGTCAACTAATTATCTCATTTTTTTTATTTTATATTTCAGGAATAATACTTAAAGTTAAATAAAAAACAAAGACATATGAAGCTTTGTTTTAGTTTGTTTATTACATTTGTTTGTTTCGATTGTATAAGTGTTGTTTCATCTAGATTTAAGAATAATTTAATAAAGAAAGGGTCTGGTTTTGCTGTGGTTAAGCAAAGTAATTTTATTACCCTACCCACTATAAGGAAGTCGGGCGTTCATTGTTTTTTCCTCCACATTAGCTTTTTTCTTTTCAGCGACCCACAGACAACGTATTACCATTACAAGGTGAAAATTCTTTTTTTACATCAAATTTATAAAAAAATTTAAAATTACTTTTAGTTAATAGTTTTATGTAAAACTTATTACTAGTTAAAAAAATGACAACAAGTATAAAGTAAAAGGGCCAAAATGTAATTTCGTATTTATATTAAAAAATTTAACACATAAACTTTCTTCTTACTTTCGATTTAGTCGCTAGGTAACAAATCAGAGGAACAATCATCAACACAATATTACCATGTTTAGTCAATAGCGAATATATGATGCAATCCCACGGAATCTTGCTGCCAATAAATAAATTGATAATTTATTTTTTTGTTCGCTTAATATCCGGTTCTATCTTTACATCCCGCCCAAAAATGTGGATTAAATGGGGCTAACAATCTTCACGGTATCATTAGCAAAAACCCTAAACCTAAACACATTAACATACTCTGACGCAGCAGCAAATACTTTCTTATTGAATTTTAGTAGAGCTTACACATAATCATATCTTCTTCTTCTTCTTAGTCGCAGGCACAAATCAACACAGTGTTACCATGTTTAAATCATCATAGTCAATCGCGAAATATAAGGATGCAATCCCTACGAATCAGGTTGCCAAAAAATAAAATGATCCCTCTATTTTTTCATAACTCTCCCGCGTTCTATCTCAAATCCCGCCCAAAAATGATGAATAAAATGGGCAAACATCTTCACGGAATCATTAGCACAAACCCTAAACCTAAACCACCAATAACCTATCTGACCAGCAGCAAACTACTTTCTTATTGATTTAGTCGAGCAACACAAATGGTATATTTTTCTATCTTAATCGATTGTTTATATTCAATTGGTATTCTTCTTTAGGTTGATTTGTGTTTATTAGTGTTTATATATTGTCAATTAAGTGTTTATGTTTTTATTATGGTCTGGCTATGGAAACCCCCAAATCATGCTTTTGACACAACTTATTTACTGCGTTTTAAGTGTTTGTTATATTGCCTGAATAGGCATCAGTATAATTGTAGAATCCAACAACCATAGAACTTTTTGACCAACAAAGATAGGACTATAAAGGTTTATCAAAACTGATATATCTCATACAATAGGTTTTATACTCAATGAATTTAGAGAATATAAAGGTTCCTCGATAGATGGTTTGACTGGTTCAGGGCAGGAAGAATGTCCACTATGTTTGTTGTAGATGATGTTCATTGTACATTAAAATATTGAGTACAACTTGTCAAACATCTAAATGAGCACCTTTGATTAATAATTATTAATCATCCTTTCTATTAGCTCGTTTCAACCATCTATATAAGTAGTACACTTATTTGATGATTCTATAAAATTGACTCATTTGGTGTATGCTTGGAATTTAGGACCCTCCCGAACCAAGAACAAGAAGAGGAATCAATAGAATCCAAGATCTTCCGGTAGGTGAATCTGTTGAATTCAATCAATTTGGACAAGCTGTAGGCAAGTGGCAATATCTGTATGGAAAATATTTAGGAACTCGTACCAGGAGGCTAATCTCTATTCTGAAAAAGAATTGGAAGCAAGTAACAAAGGAAGAAAAAAACTTTTTGTGGTCCGATATCAAGGTATGCTATCCGCCATCACTAATTGTATTATATTCTAACTTGATTAATGTATTAACATATAATATCTTTATATCAGGCACATTTTAGACTTGAAAATGATGATGTCAAAAAACGTACACTTGTATCATGTGGTACTAAGTGGAAGGCATTCAAGACCAAACTACGAGTGAAATTCATGGTTAAGAATGTATCTCCATTACAAAAATGGACATTCATACAGCCTAATGTATGGGAAGAATTATGTCAGAATGAAAACACACCTGAAAAAATGTACGTGTCACTAAATTTGTATTACTATAATATACTTTTAAGTTTGAAATGTTTATAATTCATTTGTTACTCATACATGTAGAAACTGCGTGCGCAAGCCAGTGAACAAGGAAAAAAACATATAAGTCAACCTGGGCTAGGATCGAAAGGGTATCGGGGTTTTGAACTACAATGGCAAGAGGAGAGAAATGACCCTGACAAGGCTACAGAACTCCACTTAATACCAGATATTCATGGGAGCAATTACTGTTTGGCCCGGGCTCCCCGTGATAAGTACAGGATCAAGACATTGCCTCCTGAGTTAATTGATGTTTCAAATAACTTGGTACTCTAAATCATTTCTTTTTTCAAATTATTATAATGTTTTTTTAGGTACATGTTTATTAATTACTTATTTTAACTGTAATTGAATAGGTATAAGCAACCAGAGAGTTGGCACAAGGTTCTAACGAATCTAAAGCGGGAGTAGATCCCCTCATACTGGTGTTGGGGCCAGAGCACGGGGGACGCACCAGGGGGGTCGGGTGTGATATTGGGTATAAAAAGGGAATTGAAGGATATGTTAGGAAAAAGAGGACCTATGAACAACGAAAAGATATTGAAGAGATACGAAATGAAGTGAGGCAACAGATGAAAGAAGAACTCGAGTCAAGTGATTTTTGGGAGGAAATAAGGGCGGAACTGAAGGCGGAATTAAGAAATGAAATGCAACCTGAACATAATTTGTTTTCACCAAGGGAAGATGATGTCCCGAACTCGGTCCATATGAAGTCGAGTCTTAACTCGACCACAATCATGGTAAGGAATGGAACGCAAGCTCAACAAAATGAGTCATTTTCACAAAGGCAAGAGGGCAACCATAGCTCTATCCAGATGAGGTCCAATCTTAGCTCGACCAAAAGCATCAGAAGGAAGGAACAACAAGGTAAACATAATGAGTTGATTTCAACAAGGCAAGTTAATGTCCCGAGCTCAGTCCAGAGGAGGTCGAATCTTAGCTCGACCACAAGCATCATAAGGCAGGAACATCAAGGTGAATAGAATGACTCGATTTCAAGAAGGCAAGTTGATGTCCCGAGCTCGGTCCATTGGAGGTCCAGTCTTATCTAGACCACAAGCATCGTCAAGCTACCTTGCATAAAGGTAAACCACTTCAGCTTCATATTTAATCCTTGTTGTGTATGTTTAGATTTTAAATTTTTTGATTTTTTTCACTACTTCCTACGGTTTATGTAGGAGGAAACCTACTGCTGCTTGTACATCCCTAGTTTTGTTTTATCCGGGGAGAAGGTCGCATGTGCTACTGCAATAGTATATCCGATTGGAGATGGTACCGTACATTTTAAGAAATTACTAAAGGGCCACATGAAGGTTTCAGTTATCAAAGTAGTTGAAATTCATAAAAGTATGGAGCTCCCCATGCCAGATGATGAAATCCCTAATTTAGAGTCCGCAGTGAAAGGGTTTATTTAATGGCCAATTGCTGCTATTGCTCGTTTTACGGTATTATATTTGTTGTATCTACCACTTGGTGTCATACTTTAATATTTGCTAACGTAGTTGAATTGGTATTTGTAGGGAATGTCTAAAACACCCGTATCAGGAGTTCAAACCAAGCGTGTGATGCCTCAACATGAGAACGCACCTTCCACAAAGAAGGGAAAAGGAAACGAGACCCCCAAAGAACCCAACAAGCAGGATAAAAAACTAGAAGAAACCACCAAGCACCAAAAAACGATGCATATAATTGATGAAGTTGAATAACAGGTAAGCCTATGACTTTTATACCTTTATTATTTATGTATCAGTTATGGCTTTCAATATGTGGTCTAAAATGCATAGAGGGTTTGTCTAGTGGGTTAACGGGTTTTAGCTGTGACAATATCATACCTGTTATTCACCAACTGTCCGAGAACGATCAGATATATACCACTGTTTTAAACCTAACAGTAGTAATATTTTTAAGCCTAACAGTAGTAATTAGGATTACTACTTTTCTTCTTCCAATGTTTGAAGCATCATTAACCTTTTCTTGAACCCTAGCAGCAAACCACGACCAATAGCAGTACTAAGAATATGAGCAGTACTAAGCTTTTAAGCCTAGCAGTAGAAACTTCACCAATGGCAGTAGTAAGTATAAACGAGCAGCACTAATGTATACAAGCAATATTAACCATTGATAACAGTAGTAACTGTTTTAATTCAAACAGTACTAATACTTCTTTTAAAACAGTACTTAGTTAATACCTTGCGTTGATTTTTGTTTTGAAAACCCGATAATCGACTTAGGTTAATGGGTCAATAGTGGGTTATCGAGACTATTGGGTAGTTTATAGTAAACAAACTTTTTTAGAACTGGCGTAATATAGATAATCATATTCAAAACTCAGTTTAATTGCCCTCAAACTGGTTAACATTTATTTCTGTCAACAATTCAGTTTTACACATTTGAGTCGTGTTCGTTATCATATGAATACCATTATATGTGCATGTTGAAAAAGAGAAAACTGCCAACAAAAAGTCTTTGCAAGCTCTGGAGGATGAAGCACTATCAAATAGACCCAGAGTGTGATGGATGAATATAATAAATGGATGATCCATGGAGATTATGCGGAGCCGTGTGCTATTAGTGTTAATAAGAAGGTATTTCGCCAATCTGATGAGTCCTACTTTACAATCAATGCAACGGACATAATTGAACTTTTGACATATAAAGAACTAGAGTGTGGCATCGTAAACCTTTTTGAAATGTACGTACATATATGTTTTTTTATAAGTAGCTAAATGCATTATTTTTTTTCACATAAATTTATGTTGGTATATCTTGTATGTTTAAATTAGGTCACTGTATCATCTTAAGGGACACTCCTCACAGAATAAGGTTGGTTTCTTGAATCCTGGAATGATTACAACAGATTCATGCTTTTATGAAAAGTGGGCAACCATAGATTACTTAACTTAATCATTGACGGGTTACGATTTTTATCTTGCACCGTATCTACAAGGGTACCATATCTTACCATCTTAATTATCATTAAAATATTGTTCATTTGGTTATTGTTTTTTTTCTTCGCTAAAACGTGTACACAAAATGCAGCCGTCATTATGTACTCTTCATAATATGCCCCAAACATGGAATGGGATTTATTTTGAATTCTTCTAAGGGTTCAAACACGAATGAGCAATCTTATAGGCTCGCTGGACTTGTGGAGTCGTAAGTATTATCTTAAATATTTAAGATTTCACATTTGTTTCTATAAATTTTAACTCGCACAATATTATTTTCTTTTTAGGGTCGTTGGTAGTCTTAAGTGGGAATTCCCTCTTGTGAATCGCCAGCCGGAGGACTGGGAGTGTGGATATTATGTCATGAAATGGATGCATGACTTCGTCCTGAAATATCAAAATGAAAACTTCCCGAACGTAGTAAGTTCTTGTTAATCTTGTATGTTTCTATAACTGCAAATCCTGAACCTTTTAACAGCTTTCCTAAGTAGCTAAGTACCATTTGCTATATAGGCTGGTTATCTTGTATAGAATGGGCTTTGCTGGAGGAGTTTACCAGTTAAATACCTTGCAAAGCCTACAGATTAGATTACTAGTATAGTGAATGTTTGACCAGTTAAATACCTTGCAAAGCCTACAGATTAGATTACTAGTATAGGCTGGTTATCTTCCAGAATTCGCTTTAGTATGCATTATCAGGTTGTTCTAGGTTGTTCTGTAAGCTTTAGAATAGCAAATAGTGCTAACCCAATGTCAACAACGATAAAACTGCATATACATTACTGATGTTTTCATTTTATTAAATTACTTGTAGGTACCATGGAGTAATGAGCGTCCGTTGGAGAATAAAGAGTTGAACGTGATCATTGGCGCGTGGTTTACATTGTGGCGAGATTAGACCTAGATAATTAAATTGAATTCTAGTGTTTTTCTTTATAGTTATTTGTTGAATTCTAGTAATTTAATTTGATTTGAATTTTGTATTTGTTTTATGTTAAGCTTAAATGAAAGTTGTCTTTATTTACTTTATTTTGTTGATTTTGACATTTTTGGTCCATCTAACTCAGTTTATATATATTTGCTGTATTTATATTTCTTTATTTTGGTGGGTTAAATTTGTAAATTTTGGAATTTATTAAAGAATTCCATTTTTTAAAAATGATAAAAAAGACAAGTTTTGAGATAAAAACATATCTTTTTAATCTATATAAAGACCGGTTGGATGTTGTTATAAAGATATGTTTCGGGAGAACTAGTATGGAGACCAATTGTTAAGGAGACCATTTCTTAAGGAGAGAACTGGTGTCGATTCTTCTTATAGAGACTAGTTGGATAACCAGTTTTCATATGTTTCGATCATGGAGATACCCCCCTTCGGAGAGCAGTTCCAAAACCACTCTTTATGGGCTAATTTGACCAGTTTCTATGGCCTTTTTTGTAGTAGTGTCATCAACTTCGTTAGTAAATTTTTGGGTACCGTCAGATTTAGAAATGATCATATTGCAAAGATAATGGGTTATAAAGACTATCAAATGGGAAATGTTACAACCTCTCGAGTTTATTATGTGGAAGGGTTAGGTCACAATTTATTCTTCGTGGGACGGATCTCGAAGTTGCTTTTCGCAAACACACTTGTTTCATTCGTGACTTAGACGGTGTTGATCTACTCAAGGGTTCCAGGGGTTCAAATTTATACACTTTATCTATGGATAATTTGTTGCTCTCTCTCTTATATCTCTTTTGTCTACAGCCTCAAAGACCAAGTGATGTGTGTTTTTACAAGTTTTAAATTTATAATAACTAGAGATACCGATTATGCTTAAAACACAACACTCAGGCAAGCATACCCTATCGAGTGTAATATAGTATGAGGTAAATCCAGGCCGTTCTACGAGATTTGTAGCAATTCACAGATTGTTTATCAAGTAACAAAGCTAATTAATTGTCACGGGTCAAATAGCCAAAACATATGTATAAAGTAAGCAAGAAACAATGCATGATCCACATAACATAATAGATATAGATAAAGCAAGACTTTATATAAACAAATCATACAAGTCATATATGACGGGTAATCATAATAACAAGCATATCTACCAATGATAACATAGAATCCTTTCGGCCTATATACTAAATTATCACGATCGCATTAAGAATGGTTTATATCAAATATGCATACATATGAATTCCTTCCAACCCGGCCGGTCAACATAAGGAAGGGTCTTAAACATCATTCTACTTGGGTTATTTATCAATTTACCACACAATTCTAACAAGTATGATATTGACACGCCATAGACAAACGGTTCAAAATACATCAAGACAATAAACCCTTTCGGCCTATTTCAATTGCAATGATACACCAAAAGATAAACAAGGATCCAAGCAAGATAACATCGAATTCATAAACATGTATATTCATAAGTCATAGCAAAATCATCCAAATATCATATCATGTTTCACATATTACCAAAACGAACGAAGAACACTACATCATAACCAAACCAATAACCAATTACTCCTACAAACAACCAACATTCAAACCTACTAGAATAACAAACAGGGCTGTCACGAACCCGCTGGAAATCAAGAACACGTCGCCAAATGGTGTGTTTGGTAACGAGTTTAATATAGTGAATGAATTAGAGATTTGGAGTGTATCGTCTAATCCTTATGGTATAATGTATTTAGGTTTTGGAAATATGGTGTTTGAGGTCTGGAAATGATGGTGTTTCAGTGGTGGTTCACGGTGGTAGTGGTGGTTAGATTGGTGGTAACATGGTGGTGAGAAGGGGTGTTTGGATCATTGGATCCAAAGATCCTCACCACTCCTTCCGTCTCTCTAAAGGCTCTAATGAAGTTGTGTGTGTAAGATATATGTTTTGTGTGAGATTGTATATCAAATGAGAGAGCCAAAGGAGGGTATTTATAGGCTGTTCGGGGGACAAAACTGCCACACAAAATATATTGTGCATCGTACTTCGGGTGTTAATGCGGTCTTTATTTAATGCCTTTAATTCTTCCCAGCGCCTCAAAAGTGCGCCGTACTTTTGGTAAAACCGCCGTTCTTTGAGCAATTTCAGCACTTGGCCTTTTCAAGGTTATAGATAATTGAATTCTCTTCGCGTGGCCGCCAGAATCGCGTCAAAAGGAGCTCGTATGGACGAGTTATGACCAAAACAGTGAACAGGTGTTGGGAAGTTCTGAGTTTGAGTATACTTCTTTGTTTAAGCTTCAAATCTTCGTGTTTTCTCCCGTCTTCTTCCAAGACACGTACCATGAACCTACAATAGCAAATATACTCGATTAAGTATCGAAAGTTCTTCTAATTAACCAATAAATATACATAAAAGCATAGCTAACACATATAGAAATATGTATAATTTGAGCGTTATCAAATCCCTTACACTTAAACTTTGCTTGCCCCTCAAGCAAATTTAAGAAAAGAAATTCAGAAATAAAATTCTTTCATGACAAGACAACATTTTTGTATTTTTTTATTTTTTATACATACATATTTAAATTTTGATAGTTTTTAATATATATATATATATATATATATATATATATATTAACAAGCACCCCCCCTCCCCCCCCCCACACTTAAGGTTTGCTTGTCCTCAAGCAAAATAGGGATAGAAAGAAGCTTTACAAAACAAAAATTTATGAAAAATATGTTTGGTATTTTAATATGCGAAAGCAGAGATGTTTGACAATACCCAATGATTCTCAAGCTGTAATAACATGACTAAGCACCTCACGAATAAGGAAAAATATAATTCTCTCAAACACTCGTATATGATGTAATAGATGGTAAAAGGGAAATCACACTCGTATATGATGTAATAGAGGGTAAAAGGGAAATCACACTCAATTGCTTAGACATGATTCATTAAGTTACCATAGGCTTGTACAAGAAACAAAATAGCACCGACATGGCTTAAGCACCAAGTATAAATATCAAAATAGGACTTTTATTAGGGTTGTAATGTACAGGCTTAGGGTTAATAAGGGTGTGGATAAGGATTGGGAAATATATACTGGATATGGTTTTAAAATATACACGTCAACAAGTCCAAGAAACCCATGTTGCTAGTTACGATAATCCACAAAACCGTGAGGTTATCGAACCTATCATCAATATATCCGGCACATATCATAATATATCAGTACGTTGCAAGTGCCACAACAATCCAACTCTTATTCATCATTTTTTTTCTTATTCTTTATTTTGATTTTTAATACTTTTTTTCATCATTTTTTACCAAACCTTCACACAACTAACAATTTCCCCACACTTAATATATGCGTACACCACAAAAAATATGAAACTGAAGCAGGCCTTCTCCAACTTCATTGAAATAACGCAACACTCATAGCAAAGCGCGAGCAAACCATAAGCAAAAATCAATCAATCATACCGAGCAGCTAGCAACCAACCATTGGGAGTTTCGACAAGAGGTAAGGCTAGGCTAAAGGTTATATATTTTGGTATTTTTTTTATTTTAGTGGATGAGAAAAATGAATTGAATGGCTCAGAGGTTAAATTAGGGGTATCTAGCACTAAAGATGAGTGCTAACATAAGGGTTTTATTTTAGTGGTTAGCTAATCAGTGTAATTAACTTAAAAGAATAATATGTTAAATGAATGGCTATTTGGTTTAATCTTAAGTTGCCTCTTTATCACTTAAAGATACCTATACCACGCGAATGTGGTCTCACTGTGGTCTCGTAATGATTTTAAGCACAAGTTCTAGAATCAATAAATCACTGGCACACTCATACAATTTTAAACTGATACCAATGCTCTAGAAAAGGCGACAAACTAAAAATACACAACCATAACGACAGATGAGACACTTACAATTGCATTCAAACCTTAACTCGAGAAAGCTAAAGGCAAAAATTATTTTAGGTATCAAAGATGGATACCTGAATTCCTTAAGATCTAAACCTTACATTTTTTTTGGTGATTGGTATAAATATGCTAGTAATGTCATCGATCCCGAGTCGGATTTGCTTTATCAATCAGGACACATATCTGGTTTCAAAACTTTATTCATTATTTTATTATTATTATTATTTACTACATTTTATTCTAATATATTAACCTAAGTGGCAAAAAAATTTAAAAATAAATTATATTTTTAGATTACAGAGGGCGAACAAAAGTTTATACTTTTAATAATGAGTCAGATTTTCTAATTTATTTCCCCCCCACACTTAAGTTGAGCATTATGCGTAATTAGAAAATAACTTAAAAGTAGGATAAAGTGAGAAAATAAATATAAGAGAAACGAGACTTCCCGGGGCTCATACATGCTCGGTTGAATTCTGAAAGATACGGCGTGAAACGAAACGCCAAGCATGTGAATTCAACCACATATAATATTATACTCCAAATATATCACATCCCCAAGTGATAAGTTATCACCAATCCAAGTTCCACCTATTTTATTAATATGCAAAATAAACAAAACTACGAAAACCGTAAAATACTAAAGCGCACTTTCGTAGGCAACACGGTTGCATTTAGCGTATGCAACAAGCCTTTAAACCCATCGGTATCCCGAGTGGACGAGTTATAGTCTCGTGAGGGTTTCCAGCGAACGCACCTAAAAGTTCAAAACATTTTTTATTATATTTTTAAAAAAAAATTCTTTCAAAATTTTTATTTATTCACAATTTACTAAAACAAGCACACACGAAACATTACGAAATGAAAAATAATATAAGAAGGAAAATATAATTATTAATATAAACATTCAAATCATATACTAAATAAAAATTAAAGACGAAAAGAAAATCTTTTTGGATTTTAGATTTATATTTTTAGACAAACATTAATCAAACACTTATTATTTATGGTATGAAAACTTATAATTACAAATCAAACACACAATAATTATATAACATATAAAACAAATAATTAACAAAATAATTATTATATTTTTATTTTATTTTATTTTGCATATAAGAAGTGTGTCGCACTTAAAAGAAAGTGCGCCGTACTTCTATCCTAATTTTTTTATTATTATTCGAATATTCAAAATAGTATTAAGGCAAAAATTTGAAAAATGTGCGCCGCACACCAACACATGTGCGGCGGTTTTATTATGACAGAAAACATATTTTTAGATTTTTACTTATTATTTAATACCACAAATACAAACACATTCACAAACACATGCAAACAAAAAAATAGACAAACACAAACAAACCAATTAAACAAAAGGAAATACAAAACTCTTTTTTTTAGATTTTATAGTTTTGATAATTTTTTTACATGCAAGCAAACACACACAAACAAGCAAGTATGCAAAAAAAAAAAAAATTACAAATACTCACACTTGATAAAACAAAAAGAAATTGCATCTGGTTATTATTTTTATACAAAACTGATTTTTTATATGCAGGAGCAAAGTGCGGTGCACAATGTTGTTGTGCGGCGTACTTTCTGCAAATTTTCAAAATTTTTTACCTTTTTATTTTTCAAAGATGCAACGCAAGAAATATTATCAAACAAATTAATAAACTACCAAAACATTATTTATTATATAAACAAGAACATGTAGCAATCAAAATAAGCAAAAATAATTTAGAAACAAAAATATTTTGTTTTGTTTTTTTAAATGACAACTAAATATTCACAAAATTACAAGGCGTATAATCAGATAAAATGGGATTTCAAATGATCACATACTTGAGACTAGAAATTTGGAGGTTTGTTCGGGTTTTGATTTTGGCTTTAAATCATATTCTGTTGGTAAAAATTCTACAGAAAGTGCGACGTACTTTTTGCGTTTTCAGAAAAAGCGGCGCACAAATTGTATGTACAGCATACTTCCTGAAGAAAAATGATTTTTTTGGTTCAGTTTGCCAGAAAACTGTACGGCGAGTTTATAGATTTGTAAACTATTCGGTGATTTTGGTATGAAACCGGCGTACTTCGGGTATAATCTTGCAAAATAACAAACGAGAACAGGGGAAGTGCGACGCACTTCAACAGAAGTGCGGCGTACTTGCAGCAACAACAGACAAATTTTATGAGATTTCAAGGAAATTAGGCACACGAAACACACGTAAGATGCATAAGAACAAGCAAACAATCTGCAAACAACTAAACAAATCCCCGTCAAAGGCGCTAAAAACTTGATGTGTGTTTTTACAAGGTTTAAATTTATAATAACTAGAGATACCGATTATGACTAAAAACACAACACTCGGGCAAGTATACCCTATCAAGTGTAATATAATATTAGGTAAGTCCAGGTCGTTCTACAAGATTTGTAGCAATTCACAGATTGTTTATCAAGTAACAAAGCTAATGGATTATCACGGGTCAAATAGCCAAAACGTGTGTATAAAGTAAGCAAGAAACAAGGCATGATCCACATTAACATAATAGATATAGATAAAGCAAGACTTTATATAAACAAAGCATACAAGTCATATATGACGGGTAATCATAATAACAAGCATATCTATCAATGATAACATAGAATCCTTTCGGCCTATATACTACATTATCACGAGCGCATTAAGAATCGTATATATCAAATATGCATACATATGAATTCCTCCTAACCCGGTCGGTCAACATAAGGAAGGGTCTTAAACATCATTCTACTTGGGTTATTTATCAATTTACCACACAATTCCCACAAGTATGATATTGACACGCCATAGACAAACGGTTCAAAATACATCAAGACAATTAACCCTTTCGGTCTATTTCAATTGAAATGATATACCAAAAGATAAACAAGGATCCAAGCAAGATAACATTGAATTCATAAACATATATATTCATAAGTCATAGCAAAATCATCCAAATATCATATCATGTTTTACATATTACCAAAACGAACAAAGAACACTACATCATAACCAAACCAATAACAAATTACTCCTATAAACAACCAACATCCAAGCCTACTAGAATAACCCACAGGACTGTCACGAACCCGCTAGAAATCAAGAATATGTCGCCAAATGGTGTGTTTGGTAACGGGTTTAATATAGTGAAGGAATTAGAGATTTGGTGTGTATCGTCTAATCCTTATGGTATAATGTATTTAGGTTTTGGCGATATGGTGTTTGAGGTCTAAAAGTGGTGGTGTTTCAGTGGTGGTTAGCGATGGTAGTGGTGGTTAGATTGGTGGTAACATGGTAGTGAGAAGGGGTGTTTGGATCATTGGATCTAAAGATCCTCACCACTTATTCCTCCTCTCCAAAGGCTCTAATAAAGTTGTGTGTGTAAGATATTTGTTTTGTGTGAGATTGTTTATCAAATAGGAGAGCCAAAGAAGGGTATTTATAGGCTGTTCGGGGGACCAAAACCACAGCACAAAATATATTATGTGTCGCACTTCGGGTGTTAATGCTGTCTTTATTTAATGCCTTTAATTCTTTCCACTGCCTCAAAAGTGCACCGCACTTTTGGTAAAACTGCCACACTTTGGACTATTTCAGCACTTGGCCTTCTTCAAGTATGTATATAATTGAATTCTCTTCTCGTGGCTGCCAGAATCGCGTCAAACGGAGCTCGTATGACCGAGTTATGACCAAAACAGTGAACAGGTGTCGGGAAGTTCTGAGTTTGAGTATACTTCTTTGTTTAAGCTTCAAATCTTCATGTGTTCTTCTGTCTTCTTCCACGACACGTACCATGAACCTACAATAGAAAATATACTCGATTAAGTATCGAAAGTTCTTATAATTAACCAATAAATATACATAAAAGCATAGATAATGTATATAGAAATATGTATAGATTGAGCGTTATCACCAAGTCTTGGTTGTGGCATCGAAGATTATCTCATTTAAACTTCGATTATATCACTTCTCTTGCCAAACATGGTCTAGTCTGAGGTCTTCCAAAACTAAAGTATCAGAAGGATCACTTGTGCTCTGCCTGTGCTCTTGGTAAAAGTAAGAAACACTCGCTCAAACCTAAAGCTGAAGACTCCATTCAAGAAAAACTCTATCTGCTGTATATGGATCTTTGTGGGCCAATGAGGATCCAAAGTATCAATGGGAGAAAATATATACTGGTTATTGTTGATGATTATTCTCGGTTTACATGGGTGAAATTTCTACGATCAAAGCATGAAGTTCTAGAGTTCGTGATCAAATTCCTCAAAATGATTCAAGTTCGTCTGAATGCAACTGTTTGTAACATCAGAACTAATAATGGCACTGAATTTGTCAATCAGACACTGAGAGCTTATTATGAAGAAGTCAGAATATCACATCAAACATCCGTTGCTCGCACTCCATAACAGAATGGCATTGTCAAAAGACAGAACCGTACTTTTGTAGAAGCTTCCCGCACCATGTTGATTTTTTCAAAGGCTTTGTTATTTCTTTAGGTAGAAGTAGTCGCAATATCTTGCTAAACTCAAAACAGATCATTAATCTCAAAATGTCACAACAAAACATCATATGAACTTCTCCATGATAGAAAACCTAACTTATCCTATCTTCATGTCTTTGGTACTCTCTGTTATCCCACTAATGACGGTGAAGACCTTGGTAAGTTAAAACCTAAAGCCGATATAGGAATTTTTGTTGGTTACGCTCCTGCAAAGAAATTATTCCGAATCTACAATAAAAGGACTCGAATGATTATTGAAACTATTCATGTTGATTTCGATGAGTTGACAGCAATGGCTTCTAAACAATTCAATTCAGGACCCGGGCCTAGACTTTAGACTCTTGGAACAATCAGTTCAGGACTCGTGCAAAACATCCCTTCTTCAAAACTGTATGTCCCACCAACAAAGAACGATTGGGAAATATTGTTTCAACCAATATTTGATGAGTACCTTAATCCTCCACCATGTGTTGACCCTCTAGTTCCTGCAGTCATAGCTCTAGAACCTGCTGCTTCAACCAGTACACCTTCCTCAACTACAATTGATCAAGATGCACCATTTACAAGTACTTCACAAACAACTCAAGAAACACCATCTCCAGTCATTTCTCTTAGTGTTGAAGAAGCTGACCATGATATTGAAGTTGCACACATGGATAATAATGCCAATGTTGATTTTCCAATTCCAAAACCTAGTTATGAAGAATCCTCTACTCAGGATGTTATTCCAAACAATGTTCACTCAATCAATCAACCACCCGAACACATCAACAAATGGACCAAAGATCATCCGATTGATAATGTGATTGGCGATCCTTCTAGACCAGTTTCCACCTAACATCAACTATAAGATGAAGCCCTATTATGCTATTTCGATGCTTTCCTTTCTTCTGTTGAACCCAAGGGTTATAATGAAGCATTGACGGAATCCTGTTGGATTGAAGCCATGCAAGAAGAACTCAACGAGTTTGAACATCTTGAAGTATGAGAGTTGGTACCTCGCTCGGTTCGTGTTATGATTATTACCCCGAAGTAGATATACAAGGTGAAACTAGATGAACTGGGAGGTGTATTAAAAAATAAGGCTCGTTTGGTAGCGAGGGGATATCGTCAGGAAAAAGGCATAGATTTTGAGGAATCTTTTGCTCCAGTTGCACGACTCAAGGCCATCCGTATCTTTATTGCATTCGCTGCTCATATGAACATGGTCGTCTACCAAATGGATGTGAAGACCGAGTTTTTGAATGGAATACTACGTGAGGAGGTCTACGTTAGTCAACCGGACGGGTTTGTAGATCCAGAGAATCCCAACCATGTGTACAAGCTTAAGAAAAACAAGCACCACGAGCTTGATATGATTTACTCTCATCATTTCTACTCTCCCAAAAGTTCACCAAATAAACCATCGATCCAACATTGCTTGTCAAAAGAGAAGACAAAGACATATTACTAGTACAAATTTATGTCGATGATATTATTTTTATCTCCACTAAACCTGATATTTGTGAATTACTTTCTAAAATCATGTGTTCAAAATTTAAGATGTCGGTGATGGGCAAAATATCATTTTTCTTAAGACTATAGATTTCTTAGAGCCCCAGAGCGATCTTTTTAAACCAATCCAAATATGCTCTTGAATCACTTAAAAAATATGGTATGGAAACTTGTGAACCAATGGATACTCCAATGGTGGAGAAATCCAAACTGAATGAAGATCTATAAGGGATGTCGTTAATCCTACACGTTATCGTGGAATGATTGGCACCCTTATGCATCTCACATCCAGTAGACCAGACTTTGTATTTGCTGTGAGCATGTGTGCCCGGTATCAGGCAATGCCTACCGAAAAGCACTTACATACGGTTAAGCGAATCCTTCAATACCTAATAGGAACCATAAATATGGGTCTATGGTATTTGAAGGATTCTTGCATTGCTCTAACAGCTTTTGCAGATGCTGACCATGCGAGTTGCCAAGATACAAGAAAAAGTACGTCTGGAAGTATGCAACTATTAGGTGATAGATTGGTGAGCTGGTCATCAAAGAAACAGAAGAGCACCGTCATATCCAGTACAGAAGCTGAATA
>BQNB010049691.1:0-41912 GCA_026074375.1 Tanacetum coccineum | reverse complement strand
TCCTAAATAAGATTTGAATTTTCCCTCCATTTTCTCTCATTCTCTCTAAGCTTGCATATTGATATGATTGATTCAAGATTCATGTGACCTAACATACATGGTGTTGAAAGACCCTAGTTGTCTGAAGCTAAAGGTTTTATTCTGCCAAATCATGATACTGGTAGGATACTCCCAGCAGAGTCATAAAGAAACACAACTGATCCCTCGGTTACTGTCACTGACTCTTCAACGACTGATTATGATTCACTGGATGAATCTTCAGTCTGTAGCACCCCTCTTCCTCCATTGAAGAAGTTGGATGGTGCTGAACTTATTTCTGGACCAAAGACTATCAAATCAATTTTGAGGTCAAAATCCACATTTAAAGTTGAAACTTTAAAAGGTGTCAAAATAAATGAACCATCCTCAGCTCCCGCTAAGGGTAACAAAAGCTCCCCAGCTTCAAAAGTTAACTCAGCTCCTGCTGGTAAACTAAAGAGTGTGAAAATTAAAGATGATCCTCCTTTTGCCATTGTAATAAAAGAACTTAACGACCTAAAATTACAAATTAGCCAGAATCAGTCATCTTACTCCAGAAATAATCAACAGGTTCCACAAAATGCACTTCAAAACAAATACAAAATACAATTAAAAAAGAACTATGATCTGTGTGGCCTAAACAATCATCTCTTAGAGAATTATTACAAGGTTATGTTTTGTAAAAAGTTTGAGAGAACTGATCACAGAACCTGTGATCATGCTGAATACATTTCCACCATGAACATGTCTCAGCATCTCAAAAGTCTGGGTGCTTAGCCCCAAACACACAATATTAATTACAATCCAACGCCCTTGAACCCGACTAGCCTATTACAATACAGACCTATATTGACTTTCTAGACCATAACATTCTTTGTTTGACTTACATAAATTAAGGCTAACAATCTCACCCAATGTGAGTTCCCCTTCCTTCAAACTCCTCCTACCACTGATGACAATCGTTGTAGGATTTGCTTTGTTTCTAATTTTAACTTCCCCTTACTTTGAAGATCTATTTTTGACATTATTAAATTTGCCTTGTTTTGGTCTTGTCTTGTTTGTAATGGCTTTTGTCATTCATAGATTTTTTGATCAGTTCTTTAGCCTTTATCTTTTGACTTGAGTACTTGAGAACTTATCTTGCATCATCTCCTTGACTTGAAATCATCTTGATTGACTTTTCTTGATCAACTTTGTGCTCTTGACCAACAATGCACATACTTGGATATAATTCTTGTTTGACATATATGCTTATAAGTCTAACAATCTTCCCAATTGATGATTGCTTTATTTTACTTGAGCCTCTTGAAGGTGGGTAAGTTTAGAAATCATCCTATCATGATGTTGAACGATGACTTTTGAAAGCAAGAGTATGCGCAAGGTGGTTTATGAATCTAACTTTGCTGGAATGAGGCGTAAACATCAGTCGTTTATACCTTAAATAAGACAGTTAGCAATAAAAGAGAATATGGCTTGTACATCATCTTGACTTTGGTTGCTTTAACCTCCGGTTTCCCGTTTTATAGTATAAATACAAACATTGTGAATCCGAAGATTCAAAGAATCTCCTTGCCAGTGTTTTCTAGCTCAAAGCGTAGGGTCTATCAAACACAGATAAATTAATTCACACATGCTTCTAGTTCTCTTACGAAAAGTCCTCAAAGCAAGCCAACACATGTAAGATTGAATAAGATAGTTTTACTATCTTATCAGATATAGGTCGTCAATTCAATTTACTGACCAAAATTTGATGATCCAATTATCACGAAGGTTCGATTCATATAAATCTTGGCAAGTCACGAATCTAAAAGAAGCTTGTTTTGATTTGCTCAAGCAGATTTATCCATCGTCACTGTGAATACTTAAAAGTACACTCAGATGTTCTAGCAAGATCTCAAGGATAATGCATAGGACTCTTTGTTACAACTTGTAACTTATAGTGTGTTCAACAAGTGTAAATAGACAATTGTGTTCCTAATGAGATTTATAAATGATCTCTTCTGGCTCTAGACTCGATTTGTGCACATTGGTTTAGTAATTGGAGGCAGTAGCCTACTGCCACCTATTCAATAACAACAATCTCGAGAGAGATTATCAAAAGATAACGTGTGTATCTCCGGAACCAATGAGAACAGGTTCTTTTGAGAGAAACCCGAATGGCTGGTAAGTGGTTGTCATTGCAACACTGGTCCATGACGACATCTTCAATATCAACAATCCATCATTGTGATTTTGGATAGATATGTATTAGACTATTTTCATCTGCCTAAGTATGTTTGGAGGGGGCCTCTTTCTTTTCACCCTTTATCCATACATTTCTTTTTCATTCTTCAACCCCTTCAATGCTTACCAAGACATCATTACTAACACCTTGTTGTGATTGTTCCAGTGTTAGCTCAATCTTAGTCTGCATTTTTCCCTTATACACATTCTTCTCCAATCATACCTAAAACTGCTATTTCTAAACTATGGAGTGTCCTTTGGTAGATCCCTCCGGTTTCTGTTGGATCGAAGTCTTAAACCTAGAACCTAAACCAACTCTTATCCTAACCTAACCACCTTATGACTTCAGAATCGTCGTGAAATTAATAGGTTGTTGGGTATAGAGATCGAACCATAAAACCATTTTCTGACATTGTTATTTTCAAATACTCCCCCTACACATGTGCTTCGAGATTCGAAATTGTTTAGCACATGAAGGAAAGAGTTGCACTTAGAGTCTTAAAGATCACATTCTTCTATATCATATTTTAATCACATTTTCTCCCCTTATTTAAATAATAAAACACTTAGTATTTGAAATACCAATTGATTAAAATTTGACATTGAAAATTTCATGGGGAGAAAAATTATACTACGATATTGCATGAATTCATTTTCCGGATAGCTCCCCTTCAACAGTATATGTGGGATACCAATATTTATTAAAACTTGACATTGGAAGGAAAAATTAATATGACACAACAAAATGTTGAAGACGGAGTGAGATGCCTTAGTGAACAATGTATATTAATAATTAACGTTATAAGTTTCCACATTTTAATTTCACAAAATGTGTTTGGATACATAAAATTGACATTTATGAGATGTACCCAACACATTAAAAAACTTTGGGTTAAAAAAGCTCCCCCTCAGAAATTGATTCACATAAAATGACATTTTACGTACTACAATTCTTTTAAAACTTATTCGAGGAAGGGATGTTGAACACACAATTTTAACAAATGTCACTTTTTATGGAAAAATACCACAAATTATATTGTAGACAATTTTGACCTTTAAAGTTCTTTTTGAAAAATTGTGTTCAACTATTTTAAAAACACATGACAGAAGACTTCTCTTCTATTTTTATAGTAAGCGCACTGAAGCGTACACTTCCCTATTACATTCGAGACCGAGTTATGCACTGAAATATACATAAGTCATTAAGAAAATTTACAAATGACATGTTTTAAAAGCATTTGAAACTCTTGCTCGAACTTCATTTACACGCCCGTGTCGATGTTAATCAACATTTCTAGGTACGTAAATGTTAACGATTCCAAGAGACATGTCGAGAAGATTCTTTTTGGTATTTTTAAAAAATTTCTGATTTTATATTTTGTTTTTCTAGGTTTTATATTTTTGTATTTTCTTTTTCAATTTTTTTTTATAAATCAAAAAAAAGAGAGAATAAAAATATTTACAAATGGATGTTTGATGGATCAAGCAGATTCAATTACCAGAACCTCCAGTTCATCTAGAGTCAAACATCTCATACCAAGTCGTCTGACAAGATACTTAAACTTATCTTCCGATAAAGCTTTAGTAAACAAGTCAGCTAACTGGTATTCAGTTTTGACAAAGAATAATTCAACAATACCCTTTTTAACATGTTCCTTTATGAAGTGATATCTGACTTCGATATGCTTGGTACGGGAATGCTAGACTGGATTGCACGAGATGGCTATGGCTGCCTTTGAGTCACAATACATATGTATTTTATCTTCAAGTTGAAGCCATAACTTAAGCTGAAGTTTCATCTCAACCATAGAAAACTTGTGTGCAGCACACAGATAAAGACACATAACTCCGCTATGCTGAAGACATTGAGGTGCCAGTCCTGTTTTTTTTTTTTTTTTTTTTTTTTTTTTTTCTTTTTTGGATGACCAGCTGACTAACTTAACCACCTAAAATTGTATGCCACCAGATGTACTCTACGTGAATCGAGAACAACCGCGTGATCCAATAGGAAAAAGCATTAGTATCAAAACCGTTTCCTTCGGATTACAAAGACCCATGTTAATGGAGTCCCTTTTTAAGGAGTACCAAAATCTTCGCTTAACCATGGTGAATGTTTCTCAGTCGGTTTCGCTTGATAGTGACACATAACATGGTGCATGTACAAAATTTATCTGGTCTACTTTGCTGTTAGGTACATGAGGGCTCCGACCATACTACTGATATTTCATTGGTCGACCGAGTACCCCTCAAGTCAGCATCAAGTGTTTTTGTATGCCATTGGTGTACCAATTGCTATCACATGATAATACCATGCCTTTTAAGTATCTCTGAGCTTACTAGCTTGGTTTATACTGCTACCACGAGGGATTGGGATCTAAATTCCTAAAAAGAAATTCAATTCCCCATCATAAACATATCAAACTTGCTGTGCATTAGTTTTTCCAAAATGTTTTAAAAGTTTTGGGTTACGTAGAAACAAAAAATTATTGTCCATCAACGAATTTGCCACTAAAGCAATATGTCCTTCCCCATTGTTTAGTTATGAATCAGAGTTGGATCCCAATAGAACCTTTGAGAATCCTTTGTATACCAGGAACTTAGAGCGTTTCATCATACCACACTGCTTGGTGCTGTTTGAGACCATATAAAGCTTTTCTTGTACGTAAACTTTGTCAGAGAGATATGGGTCAACAATCCCCATCTGTTGGTTTACGTAGCACTTCTTCCTTCAGAGGTCCACAGAGAAATGATGTTTTAACGTACATAGGTACACTTGTAATGATTTTGTGTGCAGCATACCAATGAACAGCCGTACAGCTTTCCAACCTAGCAACTGGTACAAATGACTTCTTTGAAATCAATTCCTTCCTTTGTGCATATCGCCATACTACAAGAACGAGATTTGTTGCGAATATAGTATTTTTCCTCATTTACGTTTGTTTTTTTCTCCAGAGCCCACTTAAAGTTAATGACATTTTTTACAAAGTGTCTGTCTACTAAATTCCCATAAACATCTAATCGATCAACAAACTGATGACGTTCTTCCTTAGCAATTGGAGTCAATCCATGCAGAATCAGCCATACTTCTTTGATGTTTTTTGGTTCGGTTCGACTCATGGTGAGTGCAAACATACACATCTCGCCATTTGTTTCTAGCTAACGTCTTGTTCTAATTGATTGAGAAGGATTTCCAATTATCTTTGTTTTATTGGAATGAACTTTTGTCCAACTTGTGCGGAAGGAATGGTGGTTGATAATAAAGTATGCATGTTAACGAATCAACAAGACGAGACGATGTCTCCCCTTGGTCTTGTACCGAGGTACTGAAGATGGTTTTGAAAAATTCATCGCCCGTCAAATTGTGCATATTTTTGGTATTGGTTTCTCCTGCTTGAATGAATGTTCTCAGGGTCAATGACATTGGTACTCTGAGTTGAGTTTGACGTGTGAATGAATGTTCAGTGAGGTGGATCTGTAACATCGGTATGTGTTAGAAGAGTGATTGTGTTATGTTTGAAAACGTTTTTCAGATTATCAGCATCATGTACAGCGGAAGACTTTGACACAACAGGATAAGTTCATTGATAACTTTACTGAACATCGACCTGTATAATCCATTCCACTATTTGACGTGTTACTGTCTCAGCAACTTGAGGAACATTTTTTAACCTTTTAGACCGGAGACTTCACAACTGTCTTGATCAGTACCGTTGTCCTAACATTGTGGACCGGGTCCGAACTGACGTGATTGACGCCATTTGAGGCTATTTTTCAAAGTTAACATGAATTGGTTTCAAACTATTAATTCCTGTTCTCGTTGTTAATTACCCGTAAGCCTTTGACTGCTAGAATACCCAATAAAAATACATCATAAAACTTATTTTCCCTTTCCATTATATCAAAATTTTCACCATCCTAGACGATGTAAGCAAAGAGAACCAAAGATGAAAAGAACTTAACTGACTGGATTTTTCGGGCATTGATGATATGGTAAGGTGTTTTTCCTCATTCGATGAATTACAAGTAACGTTTATGAGTAAACATGCTGTTGCAATTGCTTTCAACCCAATGAACAAAGGAACTTTAGCGGGCGCTTAGTAATGTTCGAAGCAGCCTCAACAAAGAGTACGTTCTGTCTTTGACAACGCCGTTTTTGTTCAGTGTATGAGCAGTTGACGATTCGTGCCTTATTTCCCTCCTTTTGCAAAGTAATGCATGAAGAGTATTATTAAAATTTCTTCCTTTAATCAGTTCGACTGTTGTAACATAAGCTGAAGATCCTCTTTTGACAAGTGTGAGGAAATCAAATGAGAACTCCAGGTGTTTCATCTTTGGACCTCAAGAAGTGATCCCAAGTATACGGGAGTAGTCCATTCAACAATTCCAGAACATATATTCTTTCCATTAATGCTTTCCTACCCGCGATTGACCCACATAATCCATGTGTAGAATTTGTAAAACTTCTTTTTGAGCTCCGGGTAGATAGTGTGAAAAGAACATTCTTTTTCTTTTCCTTCCCCAACTCACAAGAAGAAACACAGATGAACTTTGACGAATTTTAATTTTAGAAGGCCATTCACAATATTATTCTTCGAAAGCAAGTTGATGGTGTCAAAGTTTAGATGAGATAGACGACGATGCCATAACCATGCTTGAGATGATGTTGCTTTAGCCATTAAGCAAATTAGATTGGGAGTCGTTGAGTCTTGCAGAGTAATGGAATACAAATCTGTGCCACGAGAACCTATGAGAAGATCATTTCCCTTCAAATCACGGATATAACATGTAGACTTCCAAAAAGCAACTTCCAAATCCGCATCACAGAATTGACCAATGGAGAATAAATTATGATTAAGCCCTTCGACATAATAAACCCGTTTAATAGTAATAGTTCCTTGAACCAGATCTCCATAACCAAGAATTGGTGCAATTTGATCATTTACCAAACATCACCGTTCCCAGAACTTTTCTCCACAAAATTAGTTGAGTTGAGATTTCTGGTCATGTGCTTGAGCACCCAAAGTCGACGATTAATAGAATGATCTTCTACAGCTGCAAAAGACTTAAAACAATGGAGTTATTAGACACACTGGAACACCCTAGGAGTCTTTATGTTCCAAAATAATAGCCAGTTCTAGTTGCATTTCCTAAAGGCATACTAAATTTGGGTTAACATTTTCCTATTAGGAACTTATGTTTCCATTGTTTATCCGGATGGTGTATACTGTAGGATACCACCAACGCATGTCTTACTACATGCGCATATAGCTTCCTAGGTTGGGTGTCAGATTTTCTGACAGTGAGTATGTGTAATGGTTTTCTACTGGAAATGTTGCCATAACAATTGGGTTCACATTATGCTTGGGTTCTCTAAGAACTAATAGGCCACAGCCATTGGTTTTCTAGTCCCTCATAATTTACGCCATTGATATAATGTAAACACATAAATCATGTTGTCCATTTTCAGCAATACACTATTCCACAAGTAAGACAGACAATTTAACATTCGAGGTCTTAGCATTCAACCGTCATATACGCAGTTACAGACGTTTTATTATTAAAAAACTTAAAAATCCAGGACGTGGTCTTCTACTCGTAGCTAAATTAGATCATCCCTTGACTATTGTTAGGCATGACTCTCCTTCCCAGTTGATTGCTCTATAAGCGTGGTCTCTAACAACTAGTATCTATGGGAATTCCTCATGTATAGAAAGACACGCGTTTGTTTAGTTTATCCCTAATGTCTTGAAGGCTATTTGAGGTGTTCTAGTTTGGACATTGGCTTTGTCGCACTTATACATTCCTGGTGCAATCACATTTGTGTTCTTGACAATTGGCAATACATTCTGAGGCAAAATCTGTATAGTGACTGGTTTTGAAAAATCATGGGACACATTTTTTATGGTAACTAGCTTTGACTTTGAAAAATCTTTCTTTACAAGAGAGTCTGAAAAAATAGCTGGTTTACCTAAAATTGATTGTCTTTGACTTTTAAAAAAGCATCGGTTGTCGAATGAACCGATATTTTTTCAAACTTCAGTTTCCACAGATTTACCTTTCATCTTATCTAAGAGTATCTTCAACTCATTATTGGAATTTCCTTTGTCTTGTAATTGAGCTTCAATCATGAATTTCAAATACTGTTCCGCGTTCTTGTCAGAAATACCGATTAACTATTTCTTTGAAAGATTTGTCAATTATTTATCTTTTCTTTTCACACTGTTGTAAATCAAGTTCAAGATTAATCGCATGTTTCTGAAGTGCTTCAAAACTCTTTGACATTGTTCTACTTTTTGAAAGCTCTTTTTCAAGATGTTCACATTTTTCCAAAGTTTCCAAGTAATCACATTGCAAATTAGTAACTTCATCCAGATCAGTGTACACACCAAGTATTGCATTCATGTGATCAGCATAGTAATATTCCCTTGAAAGTCGGTCGATTTCATTCAAAAACTGTGTTTTTTGAGTTTCCAGTTGAGATTTGAGAGTGTCTACTTCATGTTCAAGAGAATTAAAGTATCTCAAATCAGCAACCATTTCCTCGTTCAAACACAAGTGAAAATTTTCTAAGTCCGCATTGATTCTTCTAATTTGGGGGCAAAAATTTCCTTCGATTGTGTTTTGAATGAAAGGATCTATGTTACCAAAATATGTTCTTTTAGCGATTGTTTGTTTGCAACGTTCCACTCCATCAAAAATCGTGTCAACACTCTTTTTAATCTTGAAAAGTTCTTTAGAGCTTTTACACTTTTGATCCCAAGGAATGGATTCATCCATTCGTTTTTCTAACAAAGTTGTTTGTTTACGAAAAGACTCTTTGGAAAATTCATTATTAGAAGATGTATGACTCATCTTTGACGTTCTTGGAAAATAGTGTTGTTCAAGCGACTTTTCCCATTGTGGAACGAACAATTCATAAAGATTATTCAACTGGTCATAATCAAACTGTCTGATTAAATCGCGTAATTTTGATCGACTTTCTTTGTCAAGACGAATCGTTTCGTCAAATTCAGGGGCTAACATTAACGCAAGATTATCATTATAGCAACCTATATCATACAGACGAGGATTCGCTCTTTGAGCTTTCTTGAGAAACTCAGGTTTTGCAAAACTCGTTTTACAATTACGATTAAGCATATTCATTGTTTGAACAGATTGGCCGGTTTAATATACAATATCATTCAAAACCTTAACTTTGTTTTCTAAAGCAATGACTTTATCAAGTTATTTGTCTTCACGAGTTTTGTAAAGCTTAATCTGGGCCTCTTTTGCTTGTGACATTATGGAGATGGTTTCTTGATGTGCACAAAGCTCCTTTTTCATATCTAAAATCGTTTGATTTAAATCATTTATTTTTCGAGTACATGCATTATATGACTTTTCAAAATCGATTTTGTATGACATTAAATCCATTTTAGCTTTTGAACAATCAATTTCCACCTTTGACGCATAATTCACATCATTATACTTATCAAGTTCCGCTTGGAACTTCTTAATGTTCTATAAACATCAACTGATTAGTCTTAGACAGTTCATTATTTGCTTCTTTGAAATGGTTATTTGATGATTCTAAACTTTTATTTTTAGTTTTGAAATCCTTAATTTCACCTTTCAATTTATCAACTAAAGCATTGTTTGATGATTCCAAAAATTTATTTTTTGCTGTCATCAATTTCACATTTTAGTTTTCTGAAATATTAAAGAAGAAGCAAATCACGTTCTTGGAGTCAAGATTCATCAGTATCATCCTGGTCATCCCGATCTCTATCTTATACCATGTATCAATGAATCAATATGATTATCACCATGTTCCGCCAGATATATGTCATTATTAGATTCGGTTGCTCGGATGTTCATTTGCCATGGCAAACACATTATAGTTGTCATTATTGTTTTGTACCTTATGCATTGGCTCATCATCAAAGATTGGTCCAGAATTGTCAACTGGATTTGGAGTAACCTCTTGAATCTGTGCCATGTACATATAATGTGCTTCCAATTCCTGATCATCAGAACTCTCCTCAGTATTCATCTTTCCAATTCAGCTTTGGTCAGCATTCAACTAAACCCAGCTTCTCTTGTTTACACAATAAATCACTTGTCCTTTGTGATAAGCTGCATCCTTTTACTCGTTTCGGTTTCCTGACCTTCACCTTGATAACTTGCTCCATATTCCTTGCAGGTATTATCCACTGAATCCTAGACTTGCTGCATCTACCGGTATGTACCTATATTTTCCCTAGCCACAAACAACATTAACTGCCCTATCATTATCCATACACAAGGTTCCTCTGTTGATTCTAGGAAGAATTATCTTGATTAAGCGATACGGGTGTTTGATGAAGTTCAAATGTTGTGTTGGTTAGGTTTGTAAGATTTTCTGAACGCGAGGAGATATTCAAAGCCTGAGTTTTTGGTCAATCTCCTTTTCCTTTGACATTCTCTCATTCTTCAGTAACCGTAGCAGGTTCCGGTTCATAAGTAGGTGCAGAAAGAAGAGGTAAGAATGCTTATCCTCTGTTTTAGTAATGTTGTGATTGTGGGAGGATTATTGAGTGTTTTGAGTAGCGATGGTTTTGAGGATGGTAACTAGTTGTTGTTGAGAACAAGTGCAAGTGGATTAGTAGTACGTGCTAGTCTTTCAGCTCTTATCTCATTTACTTCATTATGGTGTTGCTTCAGGATGTCATAAAGTTTTGTGTAGGGGCGTCTTTAGCTCTTGTCTTGCTTAACATGTGTCACAAACCTTTGCCATTCTGGTTGTTGTTGAAGTAAGAACTGGATCTATTCGCTTGATGATTAGGTAACATGACACTGATTTCAGACAAGCTCATTTATCATCTTGTAGCTAACGTGGGTAATAACGGATTCCAGTGATTCACCCATCCCGTGATGTGGACTTTTTCTAACACTCCCATATATAAATTGGTTTCAAGATCTGAATTGATGGACTTTCACCTTGTTTCAACTTTTAATGGCTTCTCCACATTTCACATGCATTCGGGACATGCATCAACCGGTGGTGTAGATATTCGTTATTATCCCTGTGAGAATGATCTGACCCGGGCTTCAGCTTCGCATTCAGTTGTGCGTATGTCTTGTGGAAATATTCGTATAGGTTCTCCATTACTTTCTGTAGTTGTTTTTATATACTACCTTCAGCAAGGGAATCTGTACTTCTCATAGCCATGTTTTTAATATGTGTATGGTGGATTTGGAGTCAATAGTGGATGTGTTTCACTGTTTGGTTTGGTGTCAAAGTGTATCTCTTGATTCTGGATTTTTCCATGAACGTAATGACCCGGTTGCTAATGGTGAATGATCTTTGCTACCGCTTATAGATAGCATTCAATGATGAGCATTCGATATTGAGTTTGCCAAATTGTATTTGTATTTGACATTTTGGATGAAGTTGTGAAATGCGATATCGGATACTTATGTATTATGATGTTGGAATGTATTGTGGTGAGGAGAATGCATTAACTCCACGGATTTTACATCTCTATTATTAAAACCGAGAAGCAAAAGTTTACTTGTCGGGATTTTACAAAATCAATAGAAAAACCATGAAATTAAAATTGACATATTTCGCTTGAGAGATTGCATGTTTCGCTTGAAAAATGAAAGTTGCATGTTTCGCTTCAACTTCTAAACATATTTCGCTTGAAAATTAATCCTCATATTTCGCTTGATGTTGAACATATTTTGCTTAAAAATTCTAAACATATTTCGCTTGGCCTCAATGCTGCATATTTCGCTTAAACATTGAACATATTTCGCTTCATTGTTTAACATATTTCGTTGTCTTTAAACGTACATATTCCGCTTAAAATTTACACCTGCATATTTCGCTTGATTTCAAAGTTCATATTCCGCTTAACTAATAACGTGCATATTCCGCTTGACCTGTGACATATTCCGCTCGGTGTCTCTATCTAGTGAGGACCACTTTACTAACAAACAAGAAGTCCTTTTCTTTGGAAGCTAAAATTGTGGATCTATGTTACTTTAGTAGAACCGGTTGGGACCACAAATGGATAAGAAAAAAAATCAAATAAGCTCCGAAATAAGCAACCAATGAAGCTCGAAATAGCCAAAATAATCGGGAAATAAGCTCGATAATTAGCCAAGAAATTATGAAAAAACTAAGAAATAGTTGGAAGTTAACTAAAACGGATAGGACGTGGACCCTTGATAACTTTCTAAATCAAACCCCTTAACACCACGTCAAGGTGGAAAAAGAGAAAAATAAGCAGAAATTAATATGTTTAAAAGCAAAAACCGTGGAGTTATCTATTCTTTAAATGACAACAGATAAGGTGCAGAATCTTGAAGAACAAAGAGACAAAATAAGGTTAATAAGCAATAGCTCCAGCTTTTGACACCGTGGGCTTATGAAGAAAAATAAGCCACAGTTTGCTTATCTAAACCACAAAAATCAAACACTAAACACCCCTTGGCGAGTGATACCACATGTTAGTCTTATATTAATCCTTTCACAATTAATAAGCAAACTCGAATACGCTCTAATGAGCCGGCAATAAGAAGAAAAGAAAGGAAGAGAAGAAAGAATGGAATGTTAGATTAAGAGAGAGAATTGGTGAGTTACAGTGAGAAATGTAAAACCAACACCCTCTCCATGTGTGGAGAGGGTTTCTTTTATACCCTTAAGCCATAAGTGGCATGTGGGCTTTTCTACTTGGGTCGGGCTTGGCTTTTCTTGGGCTTTGAGCCTGAAACGCAGACAATATTAGATTACAATCCAAGCTCGTTGAACCCGACTAGCCTATTACAATACAAGACCTAGTTTGACTTTATAAGACCGATAACATTTTTGTTTGACTTAATGTAATTAAGGCCAACACTCCTCGATAAATTTCCTGGCTGAAGCAACCGAAAAAAGACCCGAAAGGTTTAAAGACCACACCCAACAATTTGGTTTCATTGTTAACTCTACGAAGTGAGTAATCTGATGCAAATCCTCCATTTGGCTACTCTCAGCACCCTCCTTGGTTCTCTTCGAAACTCACTAGATAGGTCATTAACAAGTTTATGACCTTCATTTCTTCTAAAGCAAATAATCTAGGGTAATCATTTTTTAACAGTTTACCATCTAACCAAGGATCCAACCAAAACATGGTTTTATCACCGTCACCCACCCTTTTACTAACAAAAGACATAAGATCAACACCATTATTGTTTAATTGAATCATACCTTTAACACACTCAATCCATGTAGATGATTTACTAGACGGAGGAATTCGATCTAGGCTCCCATGGAAACCGTGAATAGCCTTTACAACCCGCACCCATAATGCATCATGTTGAGTCTTAAATCGCCAAACCTATTTAAATAAAAGAGCTATATTTATGGCATAAAAACTATTAATTCCTAGCCCATCGACCTATTTATTTGCTAACACCTTATCCCAACTTACCCAAGCCAACTTACGATCACCCCTTACATTGCCCCGAAAGAAGTTGCTTCGCAACGATTCTAGATTCTTCAACACACCGGAGGGGACTTTGAATAAGGAAAAATAATATGTTGGTAATGAGCCAAGCACCGACTTGATGAGAGTTAAACGACCCCTTACTGATAAAGTCTTCACTTTCCATTTGGAAAGTCTAACACTAATTCTATCCACGATCATGTCCCAGGCTTTAATTTTCAACATAGAAGTACCAGCCATCACTCCTAAATACTTAAAAGGAGTTTTACCAATGTCACACCCAATTAAGGTTTCCTTTCTCGAAACCTCTTTAGTTTTAACACCACCTACTCCAATGATACTACATTTATGCAGGTTTATACGAAGACCAGAAGTTAAAAAAAAGCATTACAATATTCTAATAATGTTGAGCAAGTTTTCTTAGTTCCATTCACCTATAAAAACTGCATCATCGGCGTAGAAAAGATGAGAAAGACAAACCGTATCGTTAGAACCAATCTTGATACCTTTGAAAAATCCTTGATGCATAGCCTTGGAGAATGAAATGTGTAGAGACTCCATAATCAAAAGAAATAAGAATGGTGACAACGGATCGCCTTGACGAAGACCCTTATGAAATTGAAATTCTTGTGTAGGACTTTCGTTAACAAGCACCGAACTTGTGGAAGATTTCAAACATCCCATAATCCAACCCCGACCAAAACCGAACTTTAACATAATTTCATCAAGGAAATCCCAACGAACCGAATCATACGCTTTTTCAAAATCTACCTTGAAAACCATTGTCTTTTTTTCTTATAACTGCACCATGCAATCGCCTCGTTAAGGATCATCGGATCATCTAGAATCTGTCGACCTCAAATAAAAGCGGATTGTTCGTTGCTTATTAACCCGTCAATTATCATACTTAGGCGATTAGCAAGAATCTTTCCCATAATCTTATGTTGGCACCCAATAAGGCTAATAAGCCTATAATCTTTGACTAACTTTGCATCGGTAATTTTCAGGATCAAAGCAATAAAGGAGGGATTACAACCTTTAGGGAACTTACTTGTATCAAAAAAACACTTTATAGCTCGAATTATATCCACCTGAACCACATCCCAGAATTTCCAAATGAATTCAAACATGAAACCGTCAGGACCCGGGGATTTATCCACACCACAATCCCAAACCGCCTTTCGAATTTCATCCTCCGAAACATTACTTTCTAAATCCATAACCTGGTGATGGTCCAACACATGAGGAAAGTCACACATATAAGTTATTCCAGAATTAACCAGAGCCGAAAAACGATTGGAAAAATGCTGATAAAATTCATTTTTAACTCTAGTCGGATCAACTACCCATTCGCCATTTACCAATACACCCCGAATAGCCATTTGATGCCGTCTTTTAATGATTATACCATGAAAGAATTTCGAATTTTCGATCAATACATGTATTTACTATGTGTATATGGTTAAATATTAGATCAATACATGTATTTACTTTTATGATTTATCTTGAAAAACCCATTATAGTTAATACTCTCTCCGTTTCAAAATTATTGTCCTCTGACAAAAAACACACAGTTTAAGAAAAATGCATTTATTACTGCTTTCTCTTTTTTACTTTTTGACAGAATGACATTTTTTCTTTAGCTAATTAATTAAAGTATTCTTTAAAATTTGTAATAATAATTTCAAAGAAGGGTAATATAATAAACTTGATCAAACTTCCCTATCTATTTTTAGTAGTGGACAATTAAATTGGAACATCCCAAAAAAGAAACATTAACAATAAAAATGGGACGGAAGGAGTACAAAATTAAACAAGTCATTTACTCCATGTCTAGTTTTCCGTTTTATGATTGAGTGAACATCATATTCAACCTTTAGATATCATATTTACAAGAAGAGGGATGCTACATCCATAAAAAATTTATAAAAGATTTTCAACAAAATGATGTGGCATAGATAGATAGGAAGATTTGAATTCAAAAGGAGAGAGAAGTAATTTGGATAGTTTTTATTGGTTATAAGACATTTCATGGAAGTTTTTTTGTAAAAGTTTTGTGGATCTAGCATTTTCCTTACAAGAATATCATAAACTGAACCATTCATTCTTGGAAATCACAAATCATAACTTGTCTTGTTGCATGAAAATTTATTACGATGGAATACATGAACTTTTTGTTTTTTTAAAGAGTTTTTTCGGTAAATTTATTACTTCAAAAAACCGTTCAGTACAACGAATATGGGTGAATCCCACATCTCATCCAATTACATAGGCAAACTACTTCCAAAAGGGAAGAACAATTATGACTAGATTACAAATGACGCCACATAATATCGAAAGCTCTATTTCTTTTTTCGATTACGAACCTATATATCCAAATTATCATATATAGTTTGTATGTATATTGTCAGGAAATTCCTAACATTCATATATATCATCATATGAGTCGTAGTTATCATCCACATTACTTTACCTCTATTGTTTTAACAAGCTTTTCGAACCATATCCACCACCCATCGGTTTTGATGCCAAAAAACTTGGCATTTCATTTTCAACTGGTTCAACTTCATCGTCACTGCCCAAATTACCGAGATAATCAACCTTTTCCAGTGATTTTCCATCATAATCCACCAGCACGAGTTTACCCTCTAATAGTTGTTTGTCTAAAACATTAATCGTATCTACTATAGAGGTGAAACTTTGTCCCTCCTCTTGCGTACCCGAAGTAGTAGCCATACTACCCGTTTCTACTTCCTTAATAATCAGATTTTCATCATTTAAAGCTTTAAACGAGTTACTAAGAGAAAAAGTACTACCTTTATTGTTTGCTGACTCTTTATTTTAAATTGAAGTTGAAGCCTTATTCGTACCAAAATCGGAGTCGTCTTTGTAGCGTTACTTGTTCCTTCAGACGATTTCTTTGCTTTGGGGCGATACTAAATTTTTGGCTTAACCGAAATTGTGAAGTTTTTGGTGCCGCTATTATTACCACCCGATTTCTTATTTTTCACTTCATTAAAACCTACATCATCAGTCCACGATGTCTGACCCTTACCTTTAACCTTTTGACTCACCGCTCGTTTAGGAGAAACTTTTAGACAATCAGCAGGTTAGTGACCAAATATCAAGCATGTACTAGAACGAGGAGGTTCATACTCGTATTCAATACGAATAGTTTCTTTTGTATAGCCATTTCCTTTAAGGTTTGGAACAACCATCACCAAATGATCACTAAATTCATTACAAGCTTTCATTTCAATCAAGATTCTTGCATAGCTGCTCCGCCCCCATGATTCCAAACACATGGAATTCGTGTACGAATCAAGCATCATTAAAGTACTAATTTTCGTATCCATCAAGCTTAACCCATCCGATGTGTAAGCAACCAATAATACATCATGAAACTTTACCCAAACTAGAACATGCGATAATTAATCTTTAAGAAGACTCACGGAGGGCGACCATTTGTTAAGAAATATAGGAATTCCACAGATCATTCATGGACCATTACGAAACACAGACTCAACACCCTCAATAGATGCAAACTTAAAAAGAAAAAACCTTTAACCATAGTTACCTTCTCTAATCCATACTTTTCCCAATTGTTGCGCACAAACCATTCAATGACGGGAAATGCAAGCCTTTTACCAATAAAGTACACGTAAAGAAAGTTCTTCATTCGATCATTAACCTTATGAACCAAAGCCAAAGGAAACTAAACATCACAATCATCACCATTTGGCATATTAGCTTCAAGTTTTCAGAGATTAGCCTTAGTCAAAGACTTAGGGCTAAGTGTATTAGCATAAGACGAGGGAAACTTATTCATACCTGATTCATTACCAACCTGGTCACCACCATTCTGATTAGGAGACGTAGTTTCCGAGTTAACAACGTTAATAGTCGGACCGGTGGTATTAGGAGATTCAATATAAACATCAGCATACACTGATGCATCATTTAGACTCCCAACAAATTTAGTAACCAGAACTTGAGTCACACTAATAGGCTCGTTAACCTTTTTCCCCACACTAGTTTTCAAGGTAGAAAACTCCATGTTCAACTCTGTATTCGTCTCCTTATTACCGACTGTAATTGATTCATTAGTCTTTGTTTTCTTATGATTATTGTTCCCCCCGAATCTAAAAAGCCACTCTTCATGTTTATACCATGCGATCACATACATAACTACACAAACAAATTCACCTTAAACCCTACGAACAACTAGTATGTAACCAACGGGAATAATAAACCATAAAAAAGGTTTTAGTTAAGCATTGCCTAGAAAGAATCCGAACTGTGGAAAACGTAGAGGGGGGGTGAATACGTTTCCGATTAAAATTTAAAAACTTTTGTATCAAATGGCCGAACAAACACGACATAATATGAAAAGTATCGATTATAGTATATGACTATATCTATAATGGAGACCAATCAACAAGCAAGTAGCATAAGCATCAATCCACAACATAAGCATAATTAAGACATAAAGAAATAACGATATGTAAAGAGAAAGCAAATCGAACACGATGATTTATAGTGGTTCGGTCACGGAGCTTCTCTCCGCCCTACTCCACTCCCCGAGTACCCAACTTGAGAGTTACTTCACTAGATCAATACGCTCCCTTTTCGGCGGAAAAAACCTTACACAACGTCGCTTACACTTTATCCAGTACTAAGCTAAATACTGAGTCCTAACACCGGTAGAACCAACCCATTGTCGCTTACACTTTCTCCGGTACAAAGCTAAATATCGGGTTCTAAATCAAGGTAGAACCAACCTAACAACCCTTTCAACACAACAATGAATCCCATATTATAACCCGCTAGAAATAACCTATATAACCTCTATATATCACAAAGTATTTGATTGATGAATGTAATGAATGAATGATAATCTAAATGAACTTCCATTGATGAGAGCTTTTAAAAGGATGAAGATGATGATGAGATCTTTAAATCTTGTAGATCCAATCTTGTAGATCTACATATCTATATGCTTTATGATGGATAGAAATGACAAGTTCTTTAAGGCTTGCTTTGGTGGATTATCATGAAGGTATGCCTACAACAAAATGAGTGTTAAAAGCATTATGATCATGGTGTTTATGGATGCATTATTACAGATCTAAATAAGTGAAAATGGTAGAAAATATGTGTTAGAAGTGATGGATCACGGATTGAAAAGGCTCCTCTATTTATAGGCAAGAATTTTCTATTTGTCGGTTCCGCCGGTTCTATTCAGAAAATAATTTATCTTTACTTTTATTTTGCATTTAATTTTTACTTAAAAGTGAAAGTAAACTTGTACATGTAAAAATAAAAGAGATACATTTGTATAAAAATACTTGTGAATGCAAAATGTGAAATGAGGTTTGATCATAATGCAACATAACAAACATGTATGAAACTGTGTTGTAACATACGAGGAACCGAGACGCGGAGAGATGTAGATGTATGTTGAGACAAAATACGATCACGAGTAACTTGTACATTTTACGTTATGTATTACAAGTTACGTGTTTGTCATCAACAAAACAAACGAGACTGTGTAGATTATATCTCGTAATATTTTCACTAACAATATCTTCCTTTTTGATGATGACAAACAAACGTGTAAACATAATATATCGTAAAATGTAAAGTTACTTGTATCCGCGTACTACCTTTACATTACCTTCTCCGTTTACACTCTTTTCCCCTTTTTGTGGCGACAAAAAAGGTCTGTCCTTGGAGTTTAACTTCATTTCTCCCCGAAAAGGAGAGCTTGCATCATCCCTAGTGAAGTTAAATAGTCTACTCTAACCCCTTATGTTGTTGCATCCTCTAGGTAATTGTCCTTGGTCTATAGCGGATCCATGGATCAAACTTGAAAGCTTAACCTACAAAATGGTTAGTTTCGTGCAACATAAAAAATATGAAAACTATATGATGAAGAAAATGACATCTTCCTTTTCCCCGAAACACAAAGGATTGTCGAAGAGTAAAATGATGATGAATGCGTTTGACGAGTGCTCCTCCTTGTTCGAGGCGTCAAGTTATGATTAAAAATCTACAAACAAAACTAGATTCGTCCTTGGATGAGTAAAATATATACAATAAAGTGTATATAAGATGAACTCTATAAAATCCCAACAGAAGCTCCCCCTTGTTAGAGGGTGTCAAGTATAATCCTACAAAACAGAAATTAGGGCAATAATAGATTTTGTCAGTTGAAAAATATGTCATATACAACAAAGTGTATAGACGACTCAATATGATTTCTTGACGAATGCTCCCCCTTGATCGAGGGCGTCAAAATGAACCTACAAAAAGAAAAATGAATGGTGCAAACTTCATCCTTGGATGAGTAAGCCATATACCACAAAGTGTATATGCTTGAACCTACAAAAGAAAATTAATAATTGCAAACATTGTTCGGAGTCAAGTATGCCATATACCGCACCGTGTATATGAGAGAACCTAAAAAGGTGATATGAAAAATGCAAAAATTCGTCCGTAGGCAAGAATGACATACACACTAAACTGAATGTTTGAACCTACAAAAAAAATTAGTGCAATATATACTTCGTCTTTCGATGAAGTGATATATAATAAAATGTATATATGATGCAACATGATTCACTAAAACTAGAATGCAATATCGTGGTTGGTTTTGATGGATAGGTTTAAAGGTTTTAAGGGTGTGGTTGAGAATGAGACGCATTTCATTACGAAATTCACTTGGCTTTTGGCAAAAGTTGATTATAAGTGTTAGGATACGTGAAAGGTGATTTAACCTTCATGGGTTGAATTGGTTGTGAGTTACTAGTAAGTTGTGGTTATGGTGGTGGTAGCGGAAAGATTCATAATGATTCTTCTTGTAAGAAAGACTCGGTGGATGACTCAATATTGATAGAAGTAAAAAGATCTTTTCACTAAACCTTACCTTGTTGGTTGATGAGATAATTGAGGTGATATAAATGATGACTTTGTGAGTAGTGAAATATGAGGCGGAAGGTGGTGATGACAATGCAAGCAACTATCAATATATGCTTATTAATAAAGTGGAGACGATGATCATGTATGAATATGTAATGAAAAATATGAATCAAAGAATGATAAATGTGCAATGAGCACAAATTAGCTTGATAAATATATCGATCCTTATTGACCTACATAATTCCAAATGGGTTAGTTTGAAGTTTAATGCAAAAATCAAGAATATCATTTTGCAACATGATAGTTCAAACATTTATTCCAACAAATACGAAAGAAACTTATTCAAGTATTATTACACGAAAGAGTTAACAAGTAGACATATAGATAGACAAATATGCAATCAAAACACGTTCGCAAATAGACACAAAGATAGAAATACTCTTAAGCTAAGCGAAGAGGAGGACAAATGTTGCAACTAGCTTAAAAAGGCATAATACATGTTCGAAAAATATTGGATGATTCTATGAGTTTTTAGAAGGACTTAAGAGCTAGATAAGTTAAAACTAACTATTGGGCGACCTTAATACAAGTATAAATAACCTAATTAAAGTGTTGGACACAAAATTTAACTACTCCAAACGGCAAAAGTGCCTTATGTAGAACCGGTAATGACGGTTCCATTGGCTCAATGGAACCGGCCAATGCTGCAAAAGGAACCGATTGATGCAGCCTTGGTTCCTAAAATCAAAAATCCTCTAGTAGTGATCAAAACAAATTCAAACCTTGATTTTCACTTATATTATTAATCAAATGGTCATACTAAAAAGCTCATACATAAGATTCAACGCTTATACCCTATACATTTTGATTATGCCAAACGCTCCTTAATACAACAAGTAAAGAATAATCAGAGAGCACAAATCACATAGAGAAACCCTTCAAATTAAATGAACTAGTTCATTAGACAACAAGCAATAATCTAAACATAAGATGAGCGAGAAGAGAAAGAATTTATACAAGACATGTTCCAAATAGTTCAACCAAACACAAGCATAATGAAGAAGATGATTTAGATTAGAAAATCGATTGCACTAACAATGACACGAAGGATACTGATTATATGCTTGTCTCTTATTGAATTTGAGTTTGCTTATTTGTGAAAAATAAGTATCAACCGTGTTATATTGCTCCATCGCTTGTTTGTCGATTTTGGTTCTTAATTAAAACAATACGGTTTCAAAATAGGGGCAATTTTATATCTCCCATACTTTTAGATGGAAATTTCAAAAATACCCAAACATGCATTAAAAACATTGTACATTATGCATTCAATACTTACACTTTGGGTATATATGAAATTAATTATAAAAGTAGGGTGATATATGAAATTCCCTCTTCAAAATAAAGAGCCTAAACTTCTACAAGTATACCAAAAAAATGCTTTAACATAACATAAATGCACAATAAGCAAATAAAATCATGTAGCAATGTCATATAAGGAGCAATACGAGAAGATCATGCAAACCATGTTCAAGCATGTGAAAATTAGACCATCATACTGATAGATATAAGAAATGCCAACAAGGAACAAGAGCTACCAAACATAGACATATCCATATACAAAAATCATCATGTATCATAATGAAAATTACGAGATCATACGAGACATCATATAAGAGATAAATTACTTCTAATAAAAACATCATGTAAGTCATGTTTACGCCCTAACATTTAGTAACACGAGTATAAGCATAAAAGCATTTAAAAACGAAACAAAACCTTTCCTAAGGATTACGCATTTTTCAATTAATCGAATAGTTATCAATCACTAAGATAACGACAAAGCAAATGATCAAACAAGAACATATAACCAACACATGTATATGAAAAGCAAGATGTCATGATAGACTAATGGAAAGATCATATTTACAAATCGTATGGAAAACATAGCATTAGTGGTGTTTGGGAGAAGGAGAACAAGTTGGTGAACTAGTGGTTATAGAGGATTGACAAGGATGAAATGACAATGTCAAAATGTGTAGATAATTTTAACGAGGTATTTTTGAAATGCTCCTTTTTCAACAATACCAAAAATATTTAAAACCTTTGGCGGAAACACCATTGACCGAAAATTAACCTTTTGTTATCATCGTAGAAGTTGACAATACTATATTACAAATCCTTTGAGACTATCTTTACATGAGACTAGACTCAATTGTCATTTAAATGGCGGGTGACACAACTTCTAATTTCATATGATTGAATTTTATACAAAAAATCTTAAATGACCTATTTTCTACAAAACTTGTTGTTTCAATCTTATACATGGCTAAAATGATCGAAACTCAACTTTTATAACTTGACATAACATGAAAACTTCTAGAATTTATTCTTAAAATATATACTTAAATATCAAAGACAAACTTGGTCTAAATGAATCGCGGAATCGTTCTTTATGGGTTTTGCCAAACACTAGTTTTGACCCGCTTTAACCAAAACAATAACTTATTACTTTGACCCGCTTTGAAAAATACTTTTAAAACTACAACAAGACATCATTACACTTCATCTTTACTTGGGTATTTTGGATGAAACATTCAAGTTGTCAATCCCACTTTAATGTGCATAAATTTTATAACAATATTCTTCAAAATCACTTAACCAACTTACTTAATTCCTAAGATATTGAGATTATGCAAGATGTTGATATAGTATATAGAAGAAGGGATATGCCTATATGAGGTGCACGAGAGCTAGCATAAACCCCATTCTACGAATATATGAAAACGACAAACTAATGAGCAAAAATTCTAAACAAGACGCTAATGATCCATAATAAAGAAAGACACAAATATAAGATGTAAACAAGGCAAACAAGTAGTCATATAGAGAATCACACATCAAGTCATTAACTCTACTAGTATGACTTACCGAAATATTTTCAGAAAAAGCATTTTTGACAAAATTAGGAGTTAACCCAACCACCCCTTTTGAAATCGTATTATTTCCTTTAAGAATCTAAATTGACATACAAGCAAAGGAACATACAAGACAAGGTTGAGTTTTATGTTTCATAAATAAGCAAGCTCAAATGCAATGAGAAATAAGCATATAAACAATATACATAAGTAATGCAAACTAGAATGACTAGTCATATAACATATCATACGAAAAAAAAAATTCGCCTTGCGTTGAGTATGACGATGTATTAGTGACCAAAATACTTTAGTTTAAAGAGGGATGTATCAATGTTCAAAGG
Source organism: Tanacetum coccineum (assembly GCA_026074375.1). Lineage (NCBI taxonomy): Eukaryota > Viridiplantae > Streptophyta > Magnoliopsida > Asterales > Asteraceae > Tanacetum > Tanacetum coccineum. Next base: position 18,038 of record BQNB010049691.1, on the reverse strand, counting down.
ATACCAACTAAAATTGCCCGAATTAAAAGTTTGAGTTTTTATGTTAATATGAAACTTGAAATTTTGGACACTTTGTAGTATTTTTAAATTTTGACTTACTTAAACTTGTAATCAGATCTTCTAACCCATTTAATTAGAAACTAGACTCAATTCCCTTCGAAATGGTAGGTGGCACGACTCGTACGGATTTACGGTTAAGTTTTTATGACCTTTCAAAGTTGATCATAAATTTGCAAAACCTACTGTAGAACCGGGTCCGTCGGTTCCTATGCAAAATGGAACCATCTTTGGTCCGCCGGTCTGATCAATTTTTCCAAAAACGCATATTTCGACCCGACGAAAAAGTTTAACACTTGGTAGGCTTTAAGGTAGACTTATATAACAAAATTTTAACATTATACAAGCTTGTATAACAACGATATTCAACAATCAAGACCTCTAAGAATAAAACAACGACATACTTTTCATATTAAGTCCAACTTTTTGGATAGTTTGATACATAGATCGTACTCGGTTTCGAAAACCATTTGTTTTGAAAACTGGTGCCAGATGGCTCTGATACCAATTGTAAAAAACGTAAAGGGGGGGGGGGGTGAATACGTTTCTGATTAAAATTTAAAAACTTTTGTATCAAATGGCCGAACAAACATGCCATAATACGAAAAGTATCGATTATAGTCTATGATTATATCTATAGGAGACCAATCAACAAGCAAGTAGCATAAGCATCAATCCATAATTAAAACATAAAGAAATAACGATATGTAAAGAGAAAGCAAACCGAACATGATGATTTATAGTGGTTCGGTCAGGGAGCTTCTCTCTGCCCTACTCCACTCCCCGAGTACCCAACTCGAGAGTTACTTCACTAGATCAACACGCTCCCTTTTCGGTGGAGAAAACCTTACACAACGTCGCTTACACTTTATCCGGTATTAAGCTAAATACCGAGTCCTAACACCGGTAGAACCAACCCATCGTCGCTTACACTTTATATGGTACAAAGCTAAATACCGGGTTCTAAATCAAGGTAGAACCAACCTAACAACCCTTTCAACACAACAATGAATCCCATATTCTAACCCGCTAGAAATAGCCTATATAACCTCTACATATTACAAAGTATTTGTTTGATGAATGTAATGAATGAATGATAATCTAAATGAACTTTCATTGATGGGAAGCCTTTAAAAGGATGAAGATGATGATGAGATCTTTCAATCTTGTAGATCCAATCTTGTAGATCTACATATCTATATGCTTTATGATGGATGGAAATGGAAAGTTCTTCAAGGTTTGCTTTGGTGAATTATCATGAAGGTATGTTTACAACAAAATGAGTGTTAGAAGCATTATGATCATGGTGTTTATGGATGCATTATTACAGATCTAAATGAGTGAAAATGGTGGAAAATATGTGTTAGAAGTGATGGATCACGGATTGAAAAGGCTCCTCTATTTATAGGCAAGAATTTACTGTTTGCCGGTTCTGCTGGTTCCCTTTGCCGGTTCTATTCAGAAAATATTTATTTTTACTTTTATTTTGCATTTAATTTTTACTTAAAAGTGAAAGTAAACTTGTACATGTAAAAATAAAAAGTCTAGTTGAGTTCTTGACAAAATAAAGTTTACTTGTTTAAATAAAATATATATTTAGATGTAAACTTTAGTGTAAAAATAAAAGAGATGCATTTGTATAAAAATACTCGTGAATGCAAAATGTGAAATGAGGTTTGGTCATAATGCAACATAACAAACATGTACGAACCTGTGTTGTAACATACGAGGAATCGAGACGCGGAGAGATGATGTATGTTGAGACAAAATACGATTACGAGTAACTTATACATTTTACGTTATGTATTACAAGTTACGTGTTTGTCATTAACAAAATAAACGAGACTGTGTAGATTAAATATCGTAATATTTGCACTAACACGAACAGTCATAGATTAGAGAAAAGAGTCGAAACCATAACGTCTATGGTTTAGAACATTCAACACCAACAAAGTATTTAATTATAGTAGAATAATAGCAATTAGCCGTAGTGGAATTAAACCCTAATAAAAGTGATCTATATGAACCCTAATCACATAACCCTAACGTTAAATCACACTTACTAAGATTAATATGGCATGGGCAGATCAAACACGAGGAATAATCATGCACATGAACAGATCGAATAATAGGAATTGATCAGGAACGTGAGGGAAGAAAAGACTTGACTTAGGATTTTTGTTTTTCTTTTTTGTCGCCTAAATCGCCATAGAGAGGAAGGTTTTAAGATAATATGTGTTTGCTTTAACCTTTTGGGATTTTTTTTCTCCGTACTCACAGCTCACTAACATTTTATAAGCATTTAGAAAAATAAAAATAAGAATGTGTGTTGGGGATGTTTGTCTTAGCTTTTATAAGGGTTTTATGAATTTATGTTTTAAGTTAATTATTCAAAACAACTTCATTAAGTGTTTGGTTAAGTTTATGAGTTGTTGGTAATTCAAAGACAGAACGAAGATACTGAATCAATAAATGAACTGGAAGCTTTATAAAAATTACTAAATCAAATAGAAAGACAAATTTAAAAGCATCAAATACAACTTTTCAATATAAATTAAGGTGGTATAAAGAAAAAAAAGTCATTATTCCTTATTTATAAGAAACCAATAACTTAATTATCAAATTCTAAAACGGCTCAACTTAAGAAACGTACCAAACACTAAATACCAAATTTACCGAAACCATTAAGGGGTGACCTAGTGGTAAAAACCTTGTGACTACTACAACTAAATGTGAGGTCTCAGTTTCAATTCGTGCTAGTAGCAAACAACTCGCAGATTAGTCGACCAAAATGTATGGAAATCATGGTTACCAAAAATAATATATGTTTATAATTACCGAACGCCACTTAAAATTTAAGTCATTTTTCTAACAATCATGACTGTTACTTGAACTTCTCAACATGTTCCAAATCAAATACAAATCAAATTTCCAATGAACATAGAGATACTAACAATTTAGAACACTTGATCGAGTTCCAAAAACAATCCAAAACAAACGCAATGACTTCAAAACGAACAATCAAACGTTAACAAACAAATTCAAAATGGTCAACTAAACAAACAAATCAGCCCAAACGGTCTTTAACAAGCACAATCAAATTCAGGAAGCCAACTTCAAAAGCTAGATAAAGGAAGATCCAAAATTTTCCAGAGTGACAAATTGCCAAATGATTGATCGTAATCCAAACGTCCTATAAGCCCGTCTTGCAAACATCAATCCATCTATAAATTTCAATGCCTAATTCAAAATTCAAATGACCCACTTTTTGATAAGTGTTACGCCCAACATCACACTTAATTGTATCATCTAAGATTCCAAGTAGTCTAACACTTCAGTTGATAAATAACTTGACAAACACGCTCAAATAATTCAAACACCTCAAATATAATACTTAATAATTCTAACAACATACGTACTTGATACGAATTGAATTAGCTCAAAAATTCCAAAACCTAACAGTCGTATTTAAATAACTCACACAAACAAACCACAAAATTAATGCATTATTTCAGTTGTATTTATAAGAAATCAATGAGATAATTACCAAATTCTAAGCCAACTCACATTAGGAAAAGTAACAAAAACAAGGAATTTACAATCCACACCAAATTTTAACAAAACAAAAATTTCCACACCATGGACAAGATAGTATGCACGTTTTGTGGATGCAAATAAAAAAAAAATTCAAAACAAGAGAAGAAAATACATATAGTAAAAACATGACACATAGCATGGATGAAGGCAGTTTGTTTGTAAAATGGTGTGACGTGTACATTCCTCCAAAGAACTAAGGGTCCGTTGGTTTATAAATAGTAGTAGAAGCTAAGATCTTAAATTGCATTTGGATAAAATTAGAGATATAAAGAGAAAATATTTATAAAATGTATTAAATTATTCTAAAATAATAAAATATATAAAATTGGCCATAACTTTATTCACTTTCTTAATTATCAACTCATAGATGAGAAAATAAAAAAGGAGCAGCGGCAAAAAATAGGGTCAAGCATGGAGGATTTCACTATGCCTCTATTCGTGGAAATTAGGACTTCCTTTTTAAACCCATTATTAACAATCAAGACAATTCTTTTTTATTTTTAGTCCCAACCCCAATGACAAAAGCCAGCAAAACAAACGCCTCCTAAGAGGTTTTGGGTGAGGTGGATAAAAGCCTCCACCAACTCCGAGATCAGATGTGGACGTCGATCCATCGATGTGGTTTAGCACGTTAAAGTTGCTGCAGTGCCCTTTGAAAAAGTAACTCCATGTGGAGTAGTTCGATTCCTGAAGATCGAGTTTTTCGGGTACGAGACTATTGATGTTATGTACCGCGTAGAGTTTTTCAACCAAGGTAAGGGCAGAAGAGGGTGGTGGTGTATTCGAGTTTGTCATGACAGAGTGATGAGTTCGACTGTTAAATCGAGGTGAGGTTTGATGATTTAGGGTTTTGGGGATCGGCTGTGAAGGCCTGATACCATGTAATATGATAGATATTGTATTGATTGAATGAATTACATAAGAGATGGCATCTCTATTTATAATAAATAGATAGCTTTGTAAATAAGCAACATCAAACCTAACCCTAATGGACCACAAGCCCACAATCGGGCTTGGACCACTTATTCGTCATCTCAAGGGCTAAACCTATCTGGCTTATTCGATAGACATCGGGTATCCTTCAATGACATACTTGGACTAGTATAACCATTCCGAGGTTGTGTGCACTAAAATTAGACGTGTTTGAAATAAAACGTAACCCAAATCAACCCGTTCATAAGTAAATGAATGAGTATTCTTGTTTTGTGCCCAACTTCAGTTAGAAAAATGAATGAGTAATATTTGTCTTTCCTGTATTAAGGATCATATTAAGCGACAAACGCGTTTTGTTTCCCGCCAGCCAGCTAAAGATATAATTTCAACAATTGAAGCAGTTGCGGAGTTATTGGGATTCAAGGTCCAAACATGTGGCCACAAGGTACGTCTAAAATATCATATATACACGATTTTCATTTGCTGAGATCCATCAATTTTACTAAACTTGCAACAAATGTAGTTGTAGACCTTCTTCTGAATCATGTATTATATATTTTTGTGACCCGAGCGAGTAGCATATACGAATTAATTGGCTCTAGCTTACAGACATGCAAAATGTAAAACTGTTTCATTTCCGCAAATTTAATCTCAATACTATAATTGACAGACACGACTTGAAGGTGCATCTGTAAATCATGTTGGACAATTTGCAGTTGTTTTAGAGGTAACTTTTAGACTTTTGCATATCATCTTCACTTCCCTCGCTAAAATTTTCATTTTTATCGAAACTTATAATATTTGGTCATAACCCGAGTAATTAATCTGATGATTAAGGTATTTGAAGTTGCACCATCACTTTTTATGGTGGATGTTCGGAAGGCTGCAGGAGATACCCTCGAATACCACAAGGCAAGCAACTTCATCGTTCCCTTTAATTTACTTATCTATAGGCGTTGTGCGTGTTTTTAGTTCATTTTTTCTAAAACCGAGTGTTGTCAAGTCTGACGACATACGAGATTTTTCTTTGTAAACTTTAAACCACTATTTTAACTTTTACCAGAGTAAAAGTAATACTGTAGTACGAACGTAGTATGAATGGAAACCTGAAAAATAAATGAGGATACAAGTGTGGGATCATGGGGGGGATGGTGGAAGATGCTGATGTGAATGGCAGGATACGGGGTTGTGAGCGTGATGAGATGTTCTCAGCACTCCTATAGTGAGAGGACATAGGCGGGTACATATATGATACCATCTAGATGGGGGAGTGGTTCACAGAAGTAATGTACAGAGCAAGCGACACTTAGGAGTGCATGACATATATATCCGTCATATCTTAAGCTGGGACTCCGGCGTGGGGTGAGGGGGGCCCATCCAAGAATGGAGGAAAATCGCGTGTATGTCATAAAATCATACTACATTAGTCTACACGATTTCATGGGTCAGGTATTTGGTAATCCCTAAAACACCTTTTGTAACCCCTTTGGTTTTTTTGGCGTTTAATTATTCTTTTTTATCTATATAATTGTTGGCTTATATAATAAAACTGTTTGAAACAGAAAAGAGCGGAGCGAAAAATATAAGTTTGACAAGATCAAAAGCATTAACAGACAACAAATACGGGACAAAACTAATAAAAAACTGTGTTGCAAGTGTAGACATGAAGACAAAGTTGTGGAAGTTGTACTTTTTTTGACTTTATGATACTATTTATGATGGACCATAAGGTACCAATAATAGTACCGGATTTCATTTGGGCACCATCTTACACACACGTCTTTTCAATTCCAGATACTTAATCCTGTCGAGGCAACTCATAAGACATTAACACTAATATGTTTCACTAATATCTTGAAAACTTTGAATATAAATATAGCCGCGCGAGGTTTTGTAAATGACATATTAATTGATATGCATATTTAATATCATGGTTTTGTAGCAATCTACAAGGTTGGCATAACTTTGTCACAAATTAGTCAAGCTTTTATGGCATTGAAGCTTGAACTCGATGCTTGAGGTTCAATGTTTGATCGATGAGATAAAATATTACTTCGCAAAATGTAGTTTGACTAAGAGAAAGTTTGGATTCCTCTTTTAGCTTTCTAAACCCCATATATTTTTATATAAAATATTGTTGAAATGTTCAACCTTTCAAATTGATGTCTGTAACTTAATGGAGAACTTGAATTGAGCTCCTATCCATCTCAATCTCTAGCAAGAACACTTGGACATTTTTTTTTTTTACCACATTTGTATTGTTGTGTGAAAGAAGAAAATGATGAATATCTTAAAACTCTCTTGTGATTACCCCTTTGATCAATTTCTTCCGCAAAGGTTTAGCAATGTATCTTATAAAGCTCGTAAAGTCTCTAAACCTGTTCAACTCTAGATTGATGCTTATGTGGTGTTGGGTGTCACACCCCGCCAAGACGGAAAAGCGAGGCGTAAACAAAAATTGATATCATCACAACACATGGTGTCTACATAGAGAATACTAAAATGAAAACTAAAGTAAAGCAAAGACACAAAGTGTCATAACAATACCAAAAACCTCCTATGATGTCTTTATTATTGAGAAAGATGTCTCGTCATAAATGACATGCCAAAACATAAACCAACAATTATTGAAAACATTTTTTCAAACGAATGCATAAATAAACCTCCCAAGCATCCTACGGTCTTTTAGCTACTATCGTCTATCTTTAGCACCATTACAGGACTCACTAGAAAATGATGTTAAGAAATGTCAACATCAGTTGAGCGCGAATTTAGGTTTACGATCATTACAAACAATATCCAAAATAACTTGCAATGAGTGCTGCATATTACCAAAAACAATTCATGACATCAATTAAAAAACGGGACGAAACGGGTAGCCTACGATCCACAATCATATCGACTACATATGCTGCTCACATGGGATCATATAGCTCAGCTGTCTTACATGTCACACCTCGTTTTTGCATATGGGGATCCACAATACCAAACATATTATATCGCAAAACAAGAGGCCGGAACGTGCTCACGATCCAATAAATACTATTAGCAAGCTTAAAAAAACTTTTTAACACGACAACAAGACAAGCATCATTCTCCACCCCAGCAATAACATGAGAAAAAGGGGTATGAAACTCACATTTCTTTAGCTTTTCCTAAAATTTCCACACAAATAAGTTTCGCAAACAACTAGCACAAATCTAAACAACAAAAATAAGCGTTTTTACACGGCTATAAGCCAAAAGCTTAATGCATCATGTAACAATCATATGATGGATGTAAGGTTGTGTGTTTTATTAAACCCCATGGGTCACCTCGACACATACACAACTTTAATAACTGCAATAACAAGGGTTTCACTAGTCAGAAACAATTTTGTTCAAAAATACTGAATTTTAACGTCTTGACTTATACGTACTCAAAACCTTAGTTACTGACCTCCATTTAATTCATACCAAAAATCCACTTGTTCATCTATGAGATATTTAACGACTCATGATTCCCAATCAAGAGCCCATAGGGACATGCACAAGTACTCTTAAGAAAATCAAAACTTCAAAAAACGTCCCCAATTTCGGATCTGTTTGCACACTCAACAAGTTTGGACCTACAATCCATACTATAGACTTCAAATCAGAGCTTCCTTTGGGGGATTTTAAATAGACACATAGAACTAAACTCCTGTAGAACGGGGGAGCTAAATTCGAATTTTTAAGTGGGGGTTTTTTAACACGCCTCGTAATTTGACCTAAATCTGACCCGTATTTATGTTTGGACAATTTTTCTTGCAACCAACGTTGGACTGACATCTCGACCTCAAAAACCTCGACCAGGCCGGGATGTTTGGAAACATAGACTTTAGCTACATCATAGACACCGGAAACTTGACAAAAGCTATTACCATCAATGAGATATCAGCCGAACAACACAGCCCTAAATTCTGCCCTAATCTAAATCAAATTTTACCTGCGAATTTAGTTAACCAATTACACCCATTAAGCTTCTAATTATAACCCTTAATCATTACATCTGATTAAACATCATTATTTTACTGATTTTTTCAAAATTCTAATTCCGTCATAATAATATTACCTGAATTAATGATTAATAACTAACAAGGATTACTTAAAACTTACCTTAGAGCTTGATTTCTTCACAAAAGCAAAAACCCTAATTTTTTTCTCCTCTTTTCTCTTTGTTCGACCGGTTATACCAAGGGGGAGGGTTATGGGATTTTATTTTGTATTTATAGGCCCCCAACTAATTATAGATAAAGTCTAATTAGTATTTGTTTCCTTTTAAAACTTTTTTTTCTTTCGCTTAGTCCGGGGGTCGGCATGTCCTTATTTTTATGTTTTATTTTATTTTTTCATTATATTTATTTATTATTAATTATTAACATTACTTTAATTTTATACAATCACACCTAAGCTTATTTGCGCATTACCCTTTTTAGTAACGCATATTTACTAGACTTTTAAAACTAATTAACTTTTCATTTTTTATTAAAACCCACATTCTAAATATAGGAATTTCATTTCTTTCATATCCGTACTACTAGATATCTATCTATTCCTAATATTATAACACATAAATACGATATACGATATATTATTTTCAAATTAAAGCGAAACCGCTTCAATACAAATTTTTCCTTGTCACCAAAGTGAACGAATGAATTCCAAAAATCCTAAGACAAAATCCAATCCCATTGAGACGGTCATGCTACAATGGTTTGATTATGCAATCTCACATATCCCACTTCAAACAAATATAACACGTAGTTCTATCAACACATATAACCCTATAACGATACTTCTAATAAAATATATTTAGGTTAACACTACAGTTTGACAACTGCTCAAGCTACGGTTTGTTCACAGTACCCACCTGAGTGAAAAATCACGTACGTGATTTAACTACACGAGGCGATAGCATATCGACAATTTAACTAATGCACTTAGGACTCATTTGATCCTTGCATTTCCCAAGTAAGCTCAGGACCAACGCTTCGAATCCAACGAACTTCGCACTGTAGCATATTACTACGCTTTTACTCATGACCTCTCGGTTCCACAACATCAACGGTCCTTGACAAAACAAAGAGGACTTGTCATTCTTAATCTCGATGTAACTTCCACAATATATTCAACTGCTAAGTACTTTGCTTACCCACGAGGGGGCAATTAGCAACACAACACCCCAAACGAAAAGAAGCATCCACTACATGAACTAGTTCGTTAGTCTCCGTAAACTCATCAAAACCCTTAAGTTGGTGTAACAACGTATATGTCTTTATAATATTAACCCCCACAAATCATCAAACAAAAATTGTCTTGAAATTAAGATTAAAGATGTTACAAAAGCTCCACGTATCTAAGATTCCCACGCCACATTCCGGTTTACCTAATTTCAGCATCCTCCCAATCCAATTCGCTAATCACGCTCAATCTTAAGACAGAAATTCTCAAAACCGAACTATAGGGGCCCAATCATCCAAGGATCTTCAAATGGTCCTACATATGGTTCTAACTTGTTCTTTCTTTTCCAAACATCACTAACCTTTCCAAAGTGAGACCTTCAACTTACCATAATACTAGCATTAATTCAAAGTTTTCCACTACTATCAAGCGAACTCTTTTTGATAATTTGGTGCTCAGCTGTCTGGTTATTACCACTATTTGTTAGTTGTTTCTTGTACCAAAATCAATCATTCAATCATCTCTCCAGTTAGGCCATAAAACGGTAACCTACATTCCTTTCATCCATGCTTCAAATGAAGCACAATCATACTCGAAGATGATAAGCCCCACCTTAGGAAAAACTCATCTTCACTAATTGAGTATTCAATACCTCTAAACTTCTACCATACTTGTCTAAGCAGCTTAGGAATGGGGTGGTGATTAGTCAGGTCCATTGATACACCCAACATCGCATGTATCCACTAATCATCACTTGGTAATTGACAACAATATCCATAGTTATCTTTTCCCACTTCTACTCGGTAACTCAGTTTGTAGCACCATGCAACAATTCTGAAGATCCTTGATATCAACTTCCACTTCTAAAATCCGCTAAATACTTACCACCGCAACTAGCTTATCTTCTTCATACTCAAACCATCGATTAGTTAACCTAAAACCACACAACTCGTATCGCTCCAGGATGGATAGAATCTTTGTCGTAAACGCCTCTTCAATAGCCAAGGTCTTACATCTCTTAATAATGGAGCGTCCGAACTTTTTAACCAATATGAACCACTCTCCATCTCTTTTCACACTCGTTAGTCCAAGCCACGCAACATCTTATGTTGACGCGTTCTTTGCTTTGGACATCTTATCTTATGCCACCAACATCCTTTTCTCAAACCTAGATCGGATCGTCGTACATCTATCTCGAACTCATTCTTGGCTTCACTCCTTTTCTACTCCATGTAAAACATCTACATTGCCTCTTCCAGATGGTACTTGGCCTCGAAATCCAACTCACTAAATAAATCATCCATCATCTAATGCCTCATGTCTATTCCTTCGATAGAAAAGTGTGCTGGAGACATCATTGATCCGTATAGATTAATTCCATGTCCTCCGTTCACTTAATGCCTCTAGCATTATAAGGCAAAACCTACCACGTTAGTCATGCAATCCTTCATAAGAACCTTTAGTTGACACGACGTACAAGCAATCACCTTCTCCCTTTTTCAAGCAGCTTTAAATCACTGCTTCTCACGTCATAATGTATACGAATAGTGCTGCTCCTTGTCTGGCAATGCCAAGATCGGCTCATTACCCATTTGATTCCTTCCACATCTAGATCGCTTCCTCTTTGCTTGCTTCCCACGTTGTTTGGAACAACTTCACGTACATCTTATCTTCATTCAGTGAACTCCAGATCATCTTATGTGCAATGTTACTCCTCCTTAGACTTCGGGTCGGTTTACATATCATCTGTCTATATACGTTATAACTAGCTTGTCTATATACGAACCTATGCACACCGGATCATTAACTCCATGAAATAGTGGTGCATTGATTAACCCAAAAGGCTAATAGCCGTGACTTCAACGTGCTCCATTACGCATCTAAAAACAGTCTTAGCTCCGTCTCCCGTGCACCTCCATTGGTGACATCACTTCGATAATTTTCTATCTCACTCTTCTCGAGATAATCTATGCACTCCAACTACCCACCTTTCTCTGCCCAAAAGCAATACAGGTTCCAAAACAATGTTACATATCGAACCAACCCTCACTTTGCAACTCCTGCAATCATTCCACACTCTTGGCCTTGTTAAAGACTGTCAACAAAAGAGCCTTCGCAAATCGAGTTCGCTCCTTGTACTAATTCCCTACGAAAACCTTTCTACGACGGAAGGTGTAAAACCTACTAATTCCTTGGAACACTTTAGAGGGCTCACATATACAAAGATTCACATAATTAAACTCATATTCTTGGTACTCCTACAGACTCGTATCCTCTTTTAGTTCGTTTTCTCATGAACCTTAAGCACTCTCTAACTTATCAAGGCATTTTAACTACTTTATGGCATACTCCTCTCAAGCCTATGTCTCAAACAACCAATTCTCTCCTACGATTTACATCAACACTCTCTGCGATACTAAGAGGTACTAAATCAAAGTAGACGAGAACTCTCTAATTCCAACCTTGGATTGCGAATTAATTCCATTCGTTCGTTATCTTCATCGCACCAACCAGAAAGTACGTCTTACATCAACTTCCTAATCACCACGCTTATGAGAAATTTCAAATTTCACTTGCCCACAATTGGTACTGGACCAAAAATCATACGATTCTAAAAAAGAAAAAAATCAACCGAATTTAAACGTCGACAAGAAGATACGGGAACCTCCCGACCTAAACAAAACGCACTCAAAGATTGCTAAGAAACACTCCACGAAATATCACCCGTACCAGGGGGATTCCCATTAATTAAAACATTAAGAAATTTGTATCAAAATGATTTTTTATCAAGAAAATTTCCCTCATAACCTTTTACCAATCATTTTAAAACACTAGAATCACGTAGTGAATAATGCATATAATTTTAAGTGTAAAATAAATTTTAATAAATTATTCATAAATTATTTTATTATGGTTTTCATAAAAGAAATCAAAAGATGATTTTGAAAAAAAACGTGTTGCATTTGTATTTATATAATTTAATTTAAAAAAAAGTTTTTAACCCTAAAACATATGGTATCAACTACAACAAACTTATTTTCAAACGGAATTTCATGACTCACAAAAAAACATCATGATAGCAAAATAGACTCCAAACTATTAAGAACTCCAAATACCAGAATATTAATTTACTGAAAACGAACCGACAAGAACTATTTCAAACCAAACAACATTAGGGTGAGGGGAGGGAAATTTATTCAATCAACACCCTCTCATGTGAATGAGAGAGGTATTTATGGTTATTATAAGGATAGGCATGCGAGACATAGGCAAAAGTCTCGCACGTTTTGTTCACCCCGAGACTACACAAGTGTCGCGCGGGGGCGCGAGAGGGGGAAAGGGAAGGGGGGTGTAACATATCTAATCTAGTAGTATATATGTATTTCTTGCTCTAACATAAAGTTATTAAACTATTCTTAAACGTAACCTTCTTCATTTCCTTGGAACAATTTTTTTTATTGGAGTTTAATTCAAAAAATGTGGCATGCCTTAGAGCACATTTTCACGCACATCTCACATTACGTCTAAAGCCGACGCCTTGTATATTTCGTAATGTGTAGGTCACGCCTCCCGTCTTATAGGCGCCGTGATGCGCCTTTTAAAACCGTGATTTTTACCAAGTGACAAAATTGTGCACTCTCATTGCTCAAGTTTCAATTACTTAGAAATCTTTATTTTTCACTTTTAGGAAATCTCTTGCTATATAAGAGATAATTCCAAATTTTATATTAAATATTTTTTCCAAACTAAAAGTATATACTTCTAACAGATATAAATATGTAAAATGTATTTCGGATTTTGCTATGGAGAATTAATGCAAATTATTTAATTAATTTTTTAAACAATATTTAATTACTTTGATATCTCCGGTATATTATGGAAGAAATTGCTTTTACATTTCTTCTCTTGTTCTCCGAAACAAACTACTTAAATTCCATGTCCTTTCTTCAAAAGCAAAATCAAATTCAACTAGCGGTATATAATTTCTTTTGAGATTTATTCGTATAATCAAAACTTAAAAAAAGCCTTTGACAATATAATAACTTCCAAATCAAATGTCTAATAGTTGACATAATATCCGGATAAAATTGATCCCTCGATCAAGTCCTACTTTAGCTCGTGTATCGATTCATATAAAGATACGCAGAATCATCTTTCACCTCGTAAATAAGCCCTTGCCCAACATTTATTAGAAGGTAATGGGCTTGTAGATATACACAACTGGGCTTTCAATACTAACGCGACTATCTAAATATACTAAATTACCTAGGGGTGTTAAAAAAACCGAGAAACCGACGAACCGAGCCGAACCGCTCGATCCGAAACCAAAAAAACCAAAATCGAAAAAAACCGAAACCGAAAAAACCCGCTTATCACGGTTCGGTTTCGGTTTTTTTTTAAATATCCGTGGTTAACCGAACCGAACCGTGCATAATATACATGAAGTTTTTTAACTAAATATTCAAATAATTGTACAAGTATTAATCATATTATTGCACTACTTTTATTTTATAACGATTTTTGTGCCCCAATGTAAGTATTTCTAAACCTTTATGTGTGAAAAATGATTATTGTGATTGTAATCTATAAACGTCGAATAAATATAATTTGTTAATATGTTATGTATAAATATTTAAATGAAATTATTGTAACGAAATAACTTTTATATGACTTTTACGTATTCAACGTCATTTAATTTTACTAAAATGATATTTTAAAAAATATATTTAAGGTCAAACAATTTCACATAAGATATTCACAAAACCTTCATCCCCACAAGCTGACGAGTATGCTCATGATGTCGACTTCTTCTTCGCTTTGTACCTTCCCATTGATCGAACTTTTCGCACTTCCTCTTCTTTTTCATCTTCATTTTTATCCAGTATGTTGTTGAGATTAAATCATTATGCTCACTGTGAGTGTTTAACGAGGTTGACCCTGACGTCTTTGACCGTTTACTTTTATTTTTATGCGATTTTCCTCAAATGCTGGAATTTCCACCTCCTACCATTATTTTTACAGTCCTTTAAAATTCTCCACGCATGATGAAGGTCAAAATGCATTCCGCATTCAAGATGATATACATAAATTGTTTCTTCGAGGACATCTTCATCATTGGCTCATCCCCCTCTCCTTCTAATCACTTTAACGTTATTTGAACATAAATCAACAATTGTAAGACGCATACTCTTCCATTTTCCGGCGATGGAATTATAGGTACAGGGTGACGATTACCCTAATTTTTTTGCTCAAAGTTACCTAATACCTTCGTCCAAAATCCATCCGCTTTCTTCGAATTCCTTTGGCACTATCTTCGGACGAACGAATTTATCCTTGGCACAATGCCATTTCTTCCGTTATGGTTCGTTAAATGTTACCTACCTCTTCGAAAATAGGTTTTTAGACGTATTTTTTACGTCTTTTTTTACGGGGGCGAGACTTCTTCGACGTAAGAGTCATTAGCAATGCGGTTAAACGGAGAATATTAAGGTTCCTCATATGGCATAGGCTCAATATCATCAAAATTGAATAAATGAATAAGAGAAATATGTTGAGATTGGTTTGAAGGCAGTGATGAAGAATCACAGAACGTTTGTAGTAATGTTGGATCGTGTTACATTTGTGGTTGATGCATATTTTGTTGCGATTGGAACATTTGTGGTTGATGCATTGTTTGTTGTTGTTGGGGTACGGATTAGGGGTTGTGGTATTGTGTTTGTTGGTATTATGGTGGTTGTGTTCCTTAAACAAGTGTTGGAGCTCGAAAATCAACTGGTAGTGAGTGATCAAGTTGGAAATTGGAATTTGTGTTGGGACGTTTTGTTATCGACGTTGTTTTGAGGTTTTCTTTTTTTAGTATTTCAAGACATTTTTAAGTAGGATTATAGAAGATAAAATAAGATTTTAATGTTTGAAAATAAAATGGTAAAAGGCTGTTTATAGGTAAATATCAGTTGAAATTGGGACGACTGTTCCCCACTTTTCCCACCTTTTTGTTAGGTGAACACCTTCACCGAACTAGCACCATTTACTCACCTTCGCGCGTCATCAAACCACTCCCGCCATGGCCTTCATGCGCCAAAAAAGGCCTACACGTGTGGTCACCATTCACCATTGTTGGAGGTTGTGGGTCCCAGATCAGGGTAAAGATAATCAATAACCTAGCTACATACCAAACATGGTTACCGGATATCACTTGGAATCGTGTAATCACTTTCCAAAGTAAACTATTCGACCCTATTGCCTGGGTATCACGAATATCTACTTGAGATAAGACCAAATGTATGTTCTTGTTTGAGGCACCAATCAAGAACCCTTGCGCATCCAAGTGTTTAGGTTTTCTGTGTTGTATGTCTCATGCAGTTATGATCTCCTATTTATAGGAGAATACTCAAAACCCTAGTCAAAGATTTATAAGAGATTATAAGAGATATAATCTCATCCATAAATAGCCTCCTTGATTCAGGAATAGTGGTTACATGACCATATTAATCGTGGTCATTGAATGTGATTGTAACTTACCATAAAAAATAGTCAAAATAGTTACAAGTCATTGAATTCATTCCAGCGTGTCATTCATTCACTGTCCTGAACCATCAGCTAGCACACTGGAGAGCATACCCGTTGAAGGTTCAAACTGAACCAACTCACTAATGAGTTAATCCGCTGAGGATACTTCCTCAGATGGGTTACTCCCTGATGGTATCCTTCAGCTTATGCTGAAGCCACCAAACTGACGAATATCCTTCAGTCCAGAGTTACTCACTAAAGAGTGAACTCACTAAAGTTCATCAGCGACTAGAATTCCCTTTAACCACTATCTGAGTCAGGGTGTTCAGTGACCTATGGGTGTACACTCCGTACCTCCAGCCCCATTACCAGGTATTAACTGAACCCTACAATTGAACTAAATTTCTAACAATCCTCCTTAATTTAGTATAATTCCTTTGCATGAAAAACAAACATAAACAAACAAGTGCATAAATAAAAATGTCCTAAGGATTGAATTTCCATCTTAGTAATTACGCGTTCAAATATTCGAGAATCATGGTGTTCTAAGAATTGAATCCTTCAACCCATTTGAGTACCTGAAGGTAAATACACACAAGTTTTCAAACACTTAAATGCTCCTGGCACTATACTAGCCATGTGTCTATATCCAATTCATAAATGTTGTAAAAGCCAAAGTCCATGCTCCCTGAGGCGGCATAACCTCAAAATTTATGCTCTTGCTAAGCACTTTTTCAAAGAAATTAACCATTAAGAAGTTAACAACTTCATCCTCCTTTTCAGCAGGTTCCAAGCACATCCTTGTGATGATTTGTAAAACATGTGCTTCAGTCCTCTGAATGTTCAGTTTTCCACATTGAACTCAACTGCCAAGTTTCCTCAGCAGGGAGTTGGGTGTCCTAGCATTCAACGACTTAGTTGGACTTTAATCCCATCCCTTCAGCAGACTTTATAACCAAGTCTCTAGCCAGTCCTTTCGTCAAGTGATCAGCTAAGTTTTGTTGAGACCTCACAAACTCTATAGATACCACCCCATTCGTGATCAGCTCACGAATCATGCTATGCCTGACACCTAGGTGTCTAGACTTCCCATTGTACATCTGGCTATAAGCCTTTGCCAATGTAGCAGCACTATCACATCGGATAGAAATAGGTGCTATAGGTTTGACCCATAGTGGAATCTCAAGGAGCAAGTTTTTCAACCATTCAACTTCCTTACCAGCAGCCGCTAGAGCCACAAATTCAGATTCCATTGTTGAACTAGTAATGCAAGTTTGCTTTTTGGAAGCCCAAGAAATTGCACCACCACCAAGCAGGAATACCCAGCCACTTGTAGACGAATTGTCTTCAGTGTTGCTGATCCAGCTTACATCAGTGTAACCTTCCAACACTGAAGGATAACCAGTATATATCAATCTATAGTCCATGGTTTTCTTCAAGTACTTCAGTACCCGCTAAATTGCTTGCCAATGCTGAGTAACAGGATTACTAGTATACCTGCTCAGTTTACCCACAACAAATGCAATGTCAGGCCTTGTACAAGTCATGGCATACATAAAGCAGCCAATCACCCTAGAATACTCAAGTTGAGAAACAGCCTGACCATAATTGGGGATCAACTTCTCACTTGTATCCATAGGAGTACTTACTAGAGGGCAATCAAAGTAATTGAATTTCTTCAGTACCTTCTCAATATAATGAGACTGAGAAATTGCTATACCATTACTTTCATGTTTAATC
>BQNB010049690.1:0-41913 GCA_026074375.1 Tanacetum coccineum | reverse complement strand
AACCATATGCTATTACTAGGTCCTATCCGCTGCGTACTCGTGGCTAAACTAGTTACCTAGGTATTTAAATCCCAACATTGACTTCATAGCAAACTCTTCCATGTTGATGCATTGTTCGTGCAAGTTGCAAGCATCATTAAGCCTATATATGTTAATCAAGTGCGTTATGTAATTCCTCGCTTATCTAGGTTGGATCCTAAGCTTGAAAGATACTTTAGTCGCCTTGCTTGAAAAAGATTTAGATTCTCGATGGACGTCAAAATCTTAACAATTAGCTGTAAATGCTGTAAATGCTCACTTCACATGGTGGTCTTGACATGGTCACACAATATGCTCCACCTTAACCATTGATATGTTGATTCAACTCTACTTGAGCGTTATGTTTTTATCATACTTTAGTTGACTCGATCTTTAAGCTTGGGATATGGCGTTACAACAACGGTTTGAAAAAATTTCTATTTATGATATTAGTAAGCCAACAGAAATTCAAAAAAGGACACTTAAAGATAAGCTTGAAGCATAAGAATTTACATTACTAAGCTTTGTTTATTAAGCTTACGTATAAATGCATATACATACTTCAAACTCACTAAGAATGGGCATTTGAAAACATCAAAAGGCCTACATTTGATGGCCAATTTAAACTCTAACACCCAATTTAAACATCAAAAGGCATTTGAAAGTGAAACGAAACTATGTGTTTTGGACCAAAACCATTTTTTTTTTGAATTTTGGACCAAAAGTGAAAAACGCACCAAACTACAAGGACAAAAAATGTAATTAACTCATGATTTTATAAATGTTTAGACCTTTTAAAAGGTCTACCATAGTGGATGCTCTAAATGTATATGTTTAAAATTTACCTAACATATTAAGCATGTTTAGATTGAGACCAATTCTCATATGTTACGCTTTTATAATTGCATTAGTTTTAGTTTTTTGGGTCTTTATCAAACACCACCTAATAGTAAACCAAGATTAGCTTTGCTAGGGATTTAGTAAACCCCAACTTATATAGGCTATGTTTTGTTATGTGTATTTAGTATTAGTTGTCTATTTACTATGGTATTCTTGATTTGTAAATTTTCATTATCTATGACGAAACATAAAACATAACTAACTATATGTATAATCATACCTACAAAAGGCAATAAGTTTCTTGTTCTTTTTCAATGTTACATACTATAAATACAGTTTCTTATTAGTTTTAAAACTCTTCCGGTTGGACCACCAAACTGGTAGGACGGCTATTATTGGATGTCGGGTTGCTCGAAAACCAAAATTTCGGCATAGCATTATTCAGAATGACAAATTCTAATGTGCTTTGGTTGTAGTTGTAAATAGGAAAGGACTTTTCATCAACACCAAAAGTTTTCGAATTTGAAATATTACTAAATACCAAAACACGGTTGGTGCAAATACGTTTACAACGGATGTATGTAGATATTAAGAGCAATCAGATGTTTGATCAGCAACCCCAAGTTTATCATTGTAATTTTAAGCCACCGAAGATCTAAACTTTGTGTAAAAGGTAGACCAAACTTTTTATAGATAATTATGTATTTATACTTGCATTAGTTTTATTTACTATTTTTGTGTTCGTGTTGTTTATTTCATAATGTTAGACCACATTTTGAAACATAGCAGTTCCTAATTATAAATCATAGTTTCCTAGTTTCATAGTCACCAATTACAAAACTACACATGAAGTATAACAACAAGATTGAAATATAAAAAAAACAACACATTAATAAACTACGTTTACTAATAATCAAAAGGCAATACGTTCGTGTTACACTAACTTGAAAGAGCATTTTAACAACAAAAGAAAATTAGGTAAAAATATAGAGAAAAAGACAGATATCAAATATTGTATGTAGTAGTATTTTAATGATAAGTTTAAAACATGGCCTGGTCGCTGGCCTCTTTGAAGTTGCAAGAGTACCATTGCGTAACTCTCACTGTTGCCTTGCAACTGTTATAATAAAGTTTTAAGTAAAATATTAAGCTGATTCAGTTTGCATTCCTGATTGCATTAGCTTCTGGATTTGCAGCCTACAATCTTATCTACTCACTCGTGTGTTTCTAATCTAAACGGGCTTATGAATATCTCGGGATGATGACAGTCAAAGCGATTGCCAGAACCTTTGCAGAGTGGTATTCCAGAAGTGTGTGGGCGGCCAAAATTGATTAGGACTTATAAACCTGACTAAAGCGCAATAACTGACTGAAATAACTAACTCGATATGTCTGAGCTAAAAACTACATATATTTCCCGATTTATAAAGAAATTTAGTGGCTACATGAACTCCTAATTTAAAAGAAGCTCGTGTTTTTTTTTATTACCTTTTGTTTTCAATTTTTATTATGCTCTTTCAGTTTTGAGACTTCTGCCTCGTGTGACCATGGTGGTAACCTATAATTATCAGAATAGAAAGAAACAATAAACTAAACACCTCTCAAGAGCATTGATGATGGCGGAACGTAATCTAGCATGGCGAGCTTCCATGGTAATTCCCTTTTCAACCCTACTTCCATAGCTTTGACGGCTTAACAAAGAAAAATATAAACTAAGATATCCGAATGTAGAATGATATCTATACATGAACACAGAAACTCGGTGACCTTACCAACCTCACGAGTTGAGTACAAACCCTTTAATCAAAACTGGTAGCTTAGTATTGAACTTTAACCAAGCAATGTCCTACAACTCATCACTCTGCAAAACACATAAAAACTATACTCATAGCAATACACATGCATCATAATAAATAGCGCATACCAGAAAAGAAAAACAAAGAAAAAGATATATAGCTAGTGATATCACTTACATCATCAATTTCAGCCGACACAAGACCTTCAAATTTCTTCAGCTGGGGCTCAATCATCCTACATCAGTCACAATGCATCTGTTATGAAAGAATAATCTTTTATTTATAAAAAACTATTATTTGGACGATTGTTACTTGTTCTTTATGTCCGCTTCCCTATGACCAAGTTTAGGAGTTATTTAACAGGTTTATGTTAATGGCAAGGTAAGCTTGCACTACAACATTGGAAACTTTTAGCTAAGACCTTTGTCATAGCAAAAGGTGGTAAAATGTCGTCGCAAAACTTTTTCGCGACAATGTGTCGTAGCCAAATGGGTTGTCTCAGAAGGTTCGTCGCAGAAAGTCTTGGTGACAACAAGGGGGTAACTTTTAGTGACGACGCGGGGCCCACCAAAAAAAGCAAGACAAAAATAGTGGCTGACGTGGCATTGCACTTCAGCGACGACTGAGTCGTCGCTAATTTAATTTCTGTAATTTAATTATTTGGATTATTTTTTAATTAAACAAATATAAATAATATAGTAAAAAAATATTTAAAACTGACGGGAAACACCTTGGCAACGATGGCGTCATCGCTAAAACCGCCTCTTAGCATTGGTTGCTGCCACTTCTTTGTGACGACAAATGCAGATTTAGCTACGTTTTTTTGCCGTCGCTAAAGGTGCCTGTTATAAAAAAACAACAGCTAAATGCTACTAATCCAGATTTTTTCCGAAAAATATCTACCAAAACAAAACCTGGAAATCACCCAAAAAACTGTAATACAAAATGCATCCGTCCATTCATTCATAAACAACCAAATTAAGTCATAGTATTCGTTTAAAACGATACAATTAAGCTAATACATAGAGTAATCCGATAATGCAAATAACAAAAGGAGAAATGTCAATACAACAAATGCTAATAACATACATAATCCCTACTCGTCATCATAAATATCGACATCATACTCACGATTACCATCGTCACTGCCATTATCATCTTGTTCACCACCTTGGCTATTTTCGGGATCAAAGGTCGAGGTGTAACAATTACCAAGGCCGAGAGGAGTAGAACTAGGGGAAGGAGAAGTAGAGCTAGGGCCGCCGGGAGTAGAGATAGAACCGGGAAACACTTGTGGAGTGTATAAATCGGGAATCTGAAACTGTGAAGAAGTACCTTGTTGATTGTTGAAGAAATCCACAAATATTTTTGACTCGTTTTGTTGACTTTCAAATGCTTTTCTTAGCTCCTCTTTTTCCAAAGCATGTTGCCTCTTCAAGTCTTCTAATTGCTCCCGGGTACAATAACCAGGGTCCGGTTGTGACCTCCCAGAATCCAAATTGCCAGTACCCGCTAAGTTCCTGCCAACACCCGCTATATGCGCACGATTTGTGCTCCGAGTGACTTCAGCCAAGATTTCTCTATCTGTCTTGGGCGGGATGGTTCGAGCGGTGATTGCATCTTGGACTGCCTTCATTTCTGCCTATGTAGTTCAAAAAACAAAAGTTAATATAACAATGACATAAGGGTGTTTCACATGAAATCAGATCTATTTTCAGGAGATGTTAGAAGTTACCTCAGAATAATTATATGGACCTTCAATAGTTCGATCCAAGTTGGATTTCTAATCAAACACAAAAATTTAACTAAACATGATGCAACTAGCAAGGCCTGAAAACATGATAGTGGGGTCATATTTTAGCTAAATGGTCTGCTAAGTAAGATTGTGTTAGTAATTGTGTTTTATTTGAAAAATAATTTTGGTTTAGTATAAGTAATAATTTTGAATGTTTTATGATTGTGGGTAAATATTTTTTGATATTTGTATATTTAAATTTTGTCTATGTTTTTTTGATGATTCATTATGATCATGTTTAATACCCTAGAAAAAGCTAGGGAGAAGAAAGATTACAGATTGTAATCACAATCATTTTTAAGATTAATAATCCATTTCAACCATTATGGTTTCAAACTCTTATTCCGGTGTGAAATCCAAGAATAATAAAGAATCTTAATTTCATTCCCATGTATATCTTTCCTAGGTGGTTGCGGGTCATAACACACCTTGTACCTATAAACCAAAGTGTATGTTGTATTTACATTCAGGTTGTGTAGCAAATCATATAGCAGCATAATATAATCAGAGGTAAGTTACCAAACACCCCTGTTGCAGCATCAAGTGTGTTTGGTAAATGCTGGCCAATTACCAAACACCACTGTTGATGCATCAAGGCGTGTTTGGTAACTTAGCTCTCCATCAATAGGTCGGGACACAGGAGGAGTACATGTGTTAGGAAAAACTTTACTTACATAGAGCGTTTCGTTTTCTTGAGTGCGAAAATTGCCGTCTTTATCCGAATGACGACGCCTCCACTAATCTATCCACCTCATGTAAACATGGCCATCTAGAATAGCCTCTTCGGGTAGATGCATAACCAAATGTATCTGTTGGATTCAGATCATGCGCAGTGACTGTTATTTACGCTTAGGCAACAATGTTACTAATGTGACAGCAACTAGTGAACATATAATCCTATCTGTGTAATATGTTGAACTCAAATAATTTAATATTAACATATTGCCATTTTAATGAGATTTAGATCCAAATCTACATATATTTAGGGGGAGGTGTGATGCAGGCTGTTAAAAAAAGATTACGGCAACTCCTCATTAAAGCTAACTATTACATATATGTGAATAATCAGCTTTCTTATAACCTGAATGTGCTTACTTTTACCATAAGTACTTACGACTTACGTAGTCAAATAACGGACTCCGGATCACAGTGTTAAAGTGATTGCAGCACTCGGACTCAAAAGCTAACTAAATTACATGTATGTCAATTAAAAGCAACTTAGTTTACATCATTGTTAAAGGTTTCAGAGTTCTTTGGACTGATAAATGGTTTCAGGTTATATGGTTGATTTTGTTATTATGGTTTCAGGTTATGGTTAGTGAATTCAGAAGGGATATATGAGGTATCTAGCTTCAGAGTATACTAATATTAAGTCAACAAGGGTAAGCCTGACTCAAATAAACCCATGAGCTCATAATTACGCTTAAGCAAACTCTTGTGAAGTAGTTTTAAAAAGGTTAGTGGTATATTGTGTTTTAATGCAACTGAATAAGTACTTTTGAGTCTTTTGTTGAACCAACCAGCTTAGGCTCATTAGGCATGTGGTAAGTAGCCTGTTATCAATCTGTATCATATCTAACTCCTTTTATTTTCTCTGTAAAAAAATTTACCGGAGGATAATATGTATAATTAAAAAGATCAAAAGAAAAGCATGAGGGAAATCAGTAGACGAGAGGGAGCAAATCGAGAGGGAAACGTTAGCAAGTGGAGGAAGTATCTTTCACCAAGCAATAAATCTGTAAAAACCGCTGCAGAAGAATTTCTTGAAAAAGCAAGTCGTGAGCTTCTTGGTGACAATAAAAGTTCCGTTAAAGGGCCTTTTAAGCTTCAAGATTCAGACGAGGATGATGACATGTCAGCCGAGCCTATCATGTCTGGTTGTATTAAAGTTTCTGTGATTAGGTGTATTCCAGCCGGTATTTGTTTAGTTTGGATAAGAGTTTTAGTGGGTATGCATTCGGTTAGATACAAAAGTTCAGTGTGCAGGATCCATTTAGTGCCTTTCAAATGTGCAGCTCAGCATCCCAATGTTCAGGACATATTGAAAATTAGAAGTATCATGTTTTTCTCAGTTTTGGTATTGGTTTTTGTTATCTTTTGGTTAGTAACCAAATATGTCCAGATTTATAAGTATATTAAAGATGCAGGTTTTATCTACATACAACATGATGATCCTGCTAAAGAATACAATAAAGAAAGATATCAATGGAAGAGTATTATGGTTTTGGTTTTATAGTTTTTTTTTGTATTAGTGTTTTGTATTGAACTTGGGGTCTGTCCAAGTTTTAGTTTTTTTGTTTTCTAGACAATTGATGGTTCAGTAGACATATGTGAGCAGCAAAATGTGTAACTATCTCCCTTGTTTCGGGAAGAAGAGAGTAAATGTTTCAAGCATCCAGAAGTAGTTTATAAATTTATCCAATTGCATATAACAGTTACATTCTATGCAATGTTTACCGCAAATGTTGTTGGTTCATTGCAGAAAGTTCCACTGACATATGACGCAAATCATGGAGGTTCAAAAGCATGGAGGTTCAAAACAAGTTGGGTTCAAACAACTTGGTCTTGGTGTTGAAACAGGAGTCCATGGAGTACATGATGAAAAACGTGTTTGGTTTGAGGTGGAACTGCAGGGAGCTCAAAGGGATCGTGAAGCTGAGGTTTTTCAGGTTAGTAATGATGATACTGCAGTGGCTCAAAGACGGTTGGAGGACAAGCAACCTGAAGAAAAGACAAACACGGACTGCTTGGTAAAGGAGCAGAAAAAGGAATATCAGACTGGGTGGAAGATCAAGACGGGTAATGTTCTTGATTCTTGTAATCAGAGGTCTACACAACAATGTACGAAGAGTGGGGTCGCCAAACATTTGGGTGTTGCAGGGTTACAGCAGCAGAATGGGTTGGTTAAGGAGACGAACGTGACACTCTTGGCTAAGGTACGTTGTTTTCTGATTCAGTCTGGTCTGTCCAAGGTTCTTTG
The DNA here is from genome assembly GCA_026074375.1 of Tanacetum coccineum. Taxonomy (NCBI): domain Eukaryota; kingdom Viridiplantae; phylum Streptophyta; class Magnoliopsida; order Asterales; family Asteraceae; genus Tanacetum; species Tanacetum coccineum. The sequence continues at coordinate 34,484 of BQNB010049690.1, read as the reverse complement.
GGCAGAGGATACAACCATGTCTACATATCTAGTGAACAAGGTCACCATCATCAGCGACTGGATTTAAAACGCCTATAGATATGTTAGGGTTTTTTGGTTGGCTTGCTAGTATTAAGCAAGGGATGCTTGAACCGGTTAAGGTCAAGTGCATATTCCTGGGATACCGTAAAGGTATAGTGGGTAATAAGCTTTGGAGGTTAGATGACGTTACTTCAAAGGTAGTGCTTTACAGGAATATGGGTTTCAATGAAAGTGGGGAATACAAGAAAACTTTCATTGGTTCTGGTGTAGGTACGGGTTCAATGCAGGTGTTGCAAGGAGATGAGTTTGAGGTGGAACCACAGGACGGTCATACATTTGAGGTGGAACCTCATGGGAATGTCGATCATGTAGTTGGTTCACAGGAAGTACAAACTCAGGATTTGATATACTATCATCCAGCACGTGATAGGGAGCAACACTCAGTATGGGAACTATTCAGTATAGAGAAGACAGTAATGAGGCTGCTTTTGCAGTTGCTGCAGTGGATAAGATTTATGCACGACTTTCAATAATACAATTGCTTGCGAGGGATTTCAAGGGAAGGCTGGGATTGAAAGTGATATGGTGCTCGGTTAATGTGTATGTGTCAGTCAACAGTTGCAAGAAATGCTAGTGCAGTGACGACAACGATGTCTATTACTGGGAGTATACACCAGGTATGTTCATACATCTATTTCTCTATATAGATGGTATGTTTTTTTTTTGCGGATGCAAGGCTGAGATCTAGATTACCAAGGGTTTGCTAGTTAAAGCAAAGGTAAATATACTTGGTTTAGAGATCATTAGGGATTAGAGTGGTAATACTCTAAGGGTGTCACAGTCTAGGATTCACAATGAAAAGTTGGTATAGACTTTGTTGAAAGGGCACTCCATACTGTCGTTGGAGGGTAGTCTATCAGGGGACTGTGATATGGAAAAGAATGGTAAGTGGTCATGTATATATGCAGTTGGAAGCCAGGAGTATCAGATGGTCTGCATGAGACTTGACATAGCATCTGCAGATGTGGGTATGTTAGATAAGTTTGATTGTGGATTACAGACAGGTTTTAATGGATTTTGACTACGCCATGGGTAGATCAATCACAAGGTATGGGTTTATGATACAAGGATGTGCAAGAAGCTAAGAAGCTATGATGCTGTACATGATGGTTTTGTAAACAACTGAAGCGGCGTATATGACACTTACGGAGGCTTCAAAGGAGGCTATTTGGCTAAAGAGACTAGCAATAGAGTCAGGATTCGAGCTAAAGATAGTAGCGGATATTGCTACAGGTGCCTTGTCAAAGGCTATCCCTAGTCCGAGGTTCCAGCATAGGTTGAATTTGTTGAGTATCGGTATAGGCTAATATGGTACTAAGGTGGAAATTGTTATATTTAGTATCCATATTAGTCTATAAATATTAAGTCTAGGGGTCATTGTGAAAGTTTAGCCCAAGGAGACTCTATATATACCATCTCAAAAGAGGGTTTAGATTAGGGCATTCAAAGAAAAGTCGACTATTCTCCTTGTAGCAGTTTGGTTTCAACTCGGTTTAAAATTGGTTTACTTCCCCCCTCATCTCTACAATAAAGAGGTGAGGAGGGAGGGGTCTTTGTACATCATTTTTTTCTTTACAAACGAATCAATAAAGCTATCGTTTAGGTCTCGTTCTTGTGCGGTTTACTTTTATTGTCGACATATACATATTGTGCTTGCTTGTTCGCCTTCGGGTTATCGAGTTATCCGAGCTAGATTTTCGGATTGTTGGTCGATATTCCAACAGGTTTTAATAAGCAATCCCAAACACCCTTTTATCAATCACCAAATATAAGAAACTTAATATATTAAAAGGCCGTAAAAGCAAGGTTTCGGTGGTTTTAAAACACCCATCGAACGAAGGGTGTTGGCGTTGGGTTGGTCAGCCGCCAAGGTGTGAGGTCGGGTTGGTTTGCAGCAAAAAAATGAACTAATCCGAATTGGGTTGGACCTGCAGTTTGGTGGTATTAAACACCACCGGGTGACTTAACGTTTGGCTATGATAAATAAGAAATGGGATACATGCCGTTTGAGTGATGTACCAAACAGCCAATAAGGCGCGTTTGGTTTAGGCTGTTGTAGCTATCTATAAGAGATTTTGGTGTTTGTTCGCCTTTCTCTGATGGTACTGACCGTATAGAGGTGTATGTTTCGGGGGTTTATGCCGGCCAGCACCGAGTAATGTGTAGAAGGGTGTGTAGGCTTGATGCGTTTCTATGTGAGCCATAGATGTGCTCGTTGGATCTGGGCTTATTATGCTTACTTAAGTTCTCTGAGTGGTTTTTTGGTTTGCATGTGACCAAGCCCACGTTAGCGGACCCTGCTGTTTGTTGTCCTCGCCACCTCGAGGTTTGTCGCGTTATGGTTCGCCGAGTACTGTCTAAAGCAGCAGCGGCTGCGTTTGGCTCAACCAGCCCACCAGTATTAGGGCTGTGTTGGTTTTAGGTTGTAAGTTGGTTTAGGGTTTGTTAGTTCGTTTGGCAGATTCATAGGAGGGGTGTTGATATGGATGTATAACAATCATATGTGCGTTCTGTTGTCGGTTGTTATTTATCAAGTTTTTCCGAAAAGGGGTGCCCGTTTGTATGGTTATAGCACAAACTAATAGGGTGCGGTTGGTATTAACAGAGGTATACCACAAAGGGATTTAATTCTTATGTGTCTTGGTGATTATATATAAATAGATTTATATATATATATAAGATTTCTATAAATTATTAACACCCCGGATAAAATGGTGCGCTCATTGCGCTTAAATTTTATAAACGGAAAGGTCATGGCGAAATTTATATAATTTGCTATATTTAGTAACGTTTTACTAAAACTCTTATTATTTTAAACCCGGTAAAAGGGACTAAGATATGTTTTAAAGATATATTAAAATATAACTATACGAAAACTTGACAACGGACAAAAACTATACTTTTACAAAGAGATTAATATTTTAGACACGACTTGTCGAAAAGAAAACGAAATATAATTTATAAAATATTATTTTATATTTTATAATGGTTATAAACTGTTACAGACATGGTTTGATTAATTCATAACGTTAAGACATGTGTCAACCTTTGTACAAAGCCTTTTCATTAATTAAATGGTTGTCAAACTAATTGGTTTAATTAATTATTCACACTTATTATATAATACCTGCAAGGTATATTATACTTCTCATAAATCTTTGGATTGATTGTCTTTGTTATATAATTCACGGTAGGAATTATATAAGGGTTATTTTTCATAAGTAATATATAAAGAATATATATTACACACTTTGCGTCTACTTTTGATTTATTTATTTAACCAACCACCAAACTATTACCACTTTAAATCTAAATCTTTTATCAACGTGTCGCGTTGATGTAATCATTTATCGGAAAAGAATCCAAACGCATTATCCTAGGCTAGTGGGACTTAGCTGTTAAGATTAGTTACTACTTCTCGGTCGAGCCATTCCGGTCTTTCCGTTCGTGTTGTGCATATTAAATGCCTATTCTGCAAATCGTTCTTCATTATCAATGTGAGTTTATAGCCCCTCTTTCACTTGTTTTACATTTACTTTACAAATCTCGGGGGAGAATACATGCTCAATACAACTTGTTTACATATTCATTTACAATATCTTTTACATACTATTCTACACACTTGGTTTACATACTTGATTTCGCAACTCATTACAAACACCAGTACATGGTTGATTACAAACTTGGTTTCATATTTTGTTACATACTCATTTCGAACTCAACTACTTGATTTATATCACACTCTTTTCTACTTATGGATTTAAGTACTCAAAGCTATTTACGAATACAACAGTTAATTTTTATTGGACACAAGTGTTTTCGGTTATCATCTCCTGTTTACGTGTTTGCCTAAGTAACATAACCCACCATTGCCCATTATCATGAACTGTTAAATTCTTGACCGGAGGACCGGTTGAGGAAGCGCGAGTGTATAAATAGATCTATTTGGGATTGACATCCCTGTTCGGGTGAGTAGCTCTTACTAGTTTCGACGATATACACTCATAAAAACAAAAAAAAACAAACATATGCCCTAAGAAAACAAGGGCAGATTTGTTGATATTATTATGAGCAACTTTTTGGTTGTTCTGGGTTATCATACAAAAAATGGTTTTCCCTAGAAACCCAAACCCTATAATGGTATATATATATATATATATAAGTTCTATATATATATATATATATATGAATTCGGTTTTTTGTTCAGAATACTAAACTCATATCCAACCAGAGAACCGAATTAGTAGTTTGGTTTGATTTTGGCAAATTAGGTTCGGTTATTAGTTTGGTTCGTTTATTTTCCGTTCTTTTATGTTTTTTGTTTTCGATTTATTCGGTTATTTCGATTTTCCTGCTCACCCCTAATTGTCATGCCACACAAAGGGGCTGTTTACTTACAATTTAATGGGCCTTTTAGTAAGGGATCTTAGCCCACATGGATGAAAAAGGAGTTTTTTTCTTGTGAAAAAGGATACGTGTGATGAGTGGTGTTGATTGGTTCGGTTCTCGAGTTGTTTGGTTAGTTCAGTTCGCTTAATTTGGTTAAAATTTTTGTTGGGTCAAACCGAAAATTGAACCGAACTTGGATTCACCCGAACCGAACCAAAAACAAATTTGAATTCGGTTCGGGTATCGGGTTGACCCGAACAACCCGAATTTTACAATTTGTTTTTAAAAAAAATTAATAATTACATAAGTATTTAGCAAAAAAAATTATTACAAGCATAAAAAGTGTTTTTTTATATTAGGATAAAAGTTTTTATATATATATATATATATATATATATATATATTTATATATATATTTTATATATATATATATTATATCTTTATATATAATAATATTGATAATTTCTATATACTATATTTATTTATATACTATTTTTATGTTTTTTATTTTCGGAATCATTCTTAGTGCGAGAACTGACAGAACCTCCAAAACATAATATGCACGCCTTTTAAAAATAAAAAAATACATGATAATCATCAATAATCGTAAGAATCAACTTATTTCCTTCAGTATCATCATGAACTCATCCTCTTCTTTCACAAAAACCTTATGACGGCCGCCAATATTGTTGTTGCGCGCGCTTATAACGAACATTACATGCACACCTTCAAACACGAAAAATTTTGTATCCCAATTTCTTATCCAATATTATTTAGAACAACTATGTTTTTTTTAAACATATATGTTGTTTTTAGAACATATGCGTAAAAAATACAATTATTGAAGGCGTGCATGCAGGTTTGGTGGTTCGAACCGACTAAAATGTCGGGTTTGAGCTGAACCGAACCGAAACCGAACCGAACCGACTAAACCGAAATAGATATCCAAAACCGAAAAACGAACCGAATAAGCTCGGTTCGGCTCAGTTTGTCGGGTCGGGTCGGTTTTCTGTTCAGTTTGCTCACCCTACAATAGTCTACATGTTACGACTAAAGAGAGCAAAAATAAGAATAACAATGAAAGATTAAATGACAGGTTAAGGATGTTACAAGTTGTGTATATTGAAACACTTGTCTCGGCTTTTGTCCATTTATTTAACTATGTTAGTTTGACATTGTTTTTATGGTAAATAAAATGATGTTTTTGTCATTTCATGTAAAGCCTTGGATTATGACCAGGGTTTTAAGGGGTGCGTTATGGCGTCGTCGCGAGGCGTGACATCCATGCTACGAAATAGAGTAAGGCGTCGGTTTTAGGCTTGGAGTGAGATGAGACGTGATAAAGGCCGAGTCGTGACGCCTTTTTGAGGTGGTTTTAAAGAATCTGGTTACAATGCTATGCGGACAACTTACGTTGGCCAATTAATCACGATTTCGGCCTCGTACTTGAGTTTTTTTGAAAGAAGTAAAGAAGATTACATAAAAGGATAGTTAACTCACTTTTTGTTCTTTTTTTTTCTTTTATTTCTTAATGTATGTTAGTTTTTATAAACTTGATACACATTAAATATGATATAAATATATAAATTTATAATGATTTTGTTTAAAAAACATTGTGCCATCGCCATGAATTTTAAAGCGTAATGTTTGACTTTGTCGTCACGCCGCTCCTCACGCTGTTTCTAACTTATCACTCTCTTCTTCTCACAATCACACACGCAATACAACCTTTTCTTCTTTTCCTATCAAGGAAAATACTTTTAACAATTTCACTCTTTTCCTGTTTCTATCAGATCCGGCCACCACAACACAACTACCAAAACCAACACCAGCACGGATTTGGTTGGATCTAGTGGTGGTGACGGTTTCGTGGTGGTGGCGATGGGTTTTGAGCAACTCAAGCCTATGAACAAGACACAACTGAACCACCCATATTAGAAGCAGTGGTGTAGCTATCGGGGCTGATTACAAACCCTGAAACCAGCCGGGATTATCTGAAGTTGCTTCTTGGCCAAGGCTGATGAAATAAGAAATATCTTTTGGAACTGTGCACCACACCATTAGTGATCTAGCCGTATAAAGGGTTGGGCTGGATCACTAGTGGTGTGGTCATTGTTTCAATGAAAGCTTTTGATCTCATCAGCCTTGGCCAAGGAGTTGCATAAGGTTCCGTACTCATGCTGATATAGGGTTTGTCATCAGCACCGTCGGCTACACCGCGCTGCTATTAATACAGGTGGTTTCAGTTATTACACTGGCAACCAGCCATTGCAGGAAAAAATACGAAGAGTTAGGAGGCATTGGTGTCTCTTAGCTGGTGTTTGTTTCGGCTTATACGTGGGTTTATGAGCTTATTTGATTTCGCCTTAATAACTGAAAATCAATCAATCTTGACTTCAAATCGACCGTTTGATTGTTTGTTTGGTACGTATATGAATTTTGAAGAACCAATAAACAAATTATTATTTTTATATCTGATTTTAAACAAGTAAAAATGAATTAAGAAGATCCACCAGTGTTTTCAGAGAAAAGAGAAAAAAAAAACACTAAAAAGGATAAAGAGAGAAAAAAAACAAGGGGCTTATAAATAGGGGAGGTAAGGGCTGGGCGATAATTAAGCACCATCCTACGGGGTTTGCTGGGTTGACCCGATAAACCTAATTTGACCCGAATAAACCTGATCGGCCGACCCTATAAGGCTTTATCGGGTCGGGTCAACCCCCTACTAAATCCCCATCACATAATAATATGCATGATTGTAACAGATTTAATTATAAAAAATAAGAGGTATTTTCTTCACGTTGATAACATATTCGGTTTAAAAATTGAATATTACTCGGATATTTAAATTTACACGCGCTCTGCACTGAAACGTGCGAAAGTTTTCAGGTTTGTTTTGACCTAATATTTAAACCATTTGCATGATGTAAATGAATATCCCCTAGTAATAAACTACTTCTGTTTGAAAATTTAGTGGTTCTATGTTTATATTATAAAACTGTGAAACTGAAAGTACGGAACAAAAATTACAAAGTTTAACAAGTCAAAACATTAAACTGTCAAAAATTATAGAACAGAAACTGATAAAAACTGTGTTATACTGAATACTAAGTGACATACTGAATAAAAAGTACAAAACATGAGTACTTTTGTGGACCAAAGGGTAAGTTATACATACCTCATCTAAAAAGCCATTCATACCCCTATGTTTTTCTTGTTTTTTTTATCTTTTAATTTTTTTTTAAATTTTTATAATTTTGTTTAGAGAAAAGTGCAAATATGCTCCATGTGGTTTGCAAAAATTGCAGACTTACTCCCCAACTTCACGAAAGTGCAGGTGGCCTCCCCAGTTTGAAACTTTCATTGCACTCGTGCTCCCTGCCAGGGAGCACGAATGCAATGGGAATTGAAACTTCCATTGCACTCGTGCTCCCTGCCAGGGAGCATGAATGCGACACAAGTTTCGTTTTGGGGAGGCCGCCTGCACTTTCGTGAAGTTGGGGAGCAAATCTGCAAATTTGGGAAACCACAGGGAGCATATTTGCAAATTTCTCTTTTGTTTATATTATAAAACTGTGAAACTGAAAGTGCGGTATAAAAATTATAAAGTTTAACAGGTCAAAAGTTGATGTAAAATAATTATTTAGAAAATTATAAATATGTAATTATAAATATGTGCGGTCAAAGGGTTAACCCGTGTTTTGAATACGCGATAACAATTTGAGAAGGACTTCACAATTTATAGAGTTATGGACTAATTTTTTATAGATCATTTGTACACACGTCTACAAAGAGATGCAAGCCACTTAAATCTGATAAGTTGGGCAATATTCCAAAAGAAATTTCAGGTCTACAAAGAGATGCAATACCCATGGTTGCCAACAGAAAGTTCACTGTCCTCAGAACATGTTTACAGATTGATCAAGGCACGTGGGTCATTGCAGAACTTTCACATGTTAGCGCCCCATACACTATTGAACGCATAACCGAGACTGTATCAAAGGTTAGTATACGGAATGCACACATACATTGTTTTTACACACAGTCCCATCATGACTCCTCTTATGAACAGGTTACATGGGTGGAACATATGGAAGTTGATGAACCACTGCCAAACAGGAGTGGATTCGCATTTGGAGCTGAAAGAATGGTAGCGTGGCTTGAAAGATCATGTGAAAGATGGTCACATATGAACGCCACCTGTCACATTAAAGATCCTGAAGGAAAAGGTACTTACGTTTATCATTAATATAATCTAAAGCATGCTGGTTTGGATATCTCTGTTGGCTATGTGTTTTTTTTAATCAAGAAAGCTATTCAATAATGAAATAATATTTGTGTCAGAAATTTGAAACAAGTTTTGCCACCAAACTTCATATTGATGAACTAATAAACAAGATTGTCATACCATCATAAATAAGATGATTGAGTTTTTCATCGTTCTAGTTACAAAAGTATGAGATTCAATACTTGTCAGTGTCAAAATTAGATGATTGAGTTTTTATAATGTGTGACCTTTTGAGTTTATATATAAAAGCTTTTTTAATATAATTTGGAAGTTATATCTTTCTATTCCATTAGGTAGAAAATGATGGCCAGATAAACTCTCGTCCTACTTGATATGTAATAGTCTTTTGAATCTAGTCATGTCTTCGTATACGTGTTAGACCCGGCTATATCCGGCCAAGACCCGGCTATTTCGGCCAAGACCTCACTATCTCCGGTTGGAACCAGCCAAGACCCGGGTATATCCGGCCAAACCAGCCAAGAGACCCGGCTTTATCTGGCGAGAGCCGGTCAAACCCGGCCAAGACCCAGTCAGACCCGGATACTTAAACTAAACTTTGACTCTGCATTTAAACACTAAAAACAACTTTAAAACAATGCTCAAAATGGGTTTTCAATAGCTTAATCAAATAAGCACTTAGAATCTGATTTATGACCTCAGATTTAAGCACTTAATAGAAAAAACCTAAAAACAAGCTTAAAGACTTGTAAAACTTTTAGAAACGCTTTTAAAACATCTTAAGAATGCTTGCAAACTTAGCAAAGTGACCCAACAATTTTACATAGTTTGACCCATTTGGTTGTAAACAAACACCCTTTTAAGGACTTTACAAACCATTTTAATGTGATTAAGTCTGATTTAAGCCAATTTTTACATAAATACAGATGTTTAACAAGTCTAATAGTGATAATAAGCAAATTTTGACAACATTAAGACTATATTAAGCTAACAAAGATTATGATAAATAAGCTATTATGGACAGATATTTAAAGAATAAACTTGCCACAAATAACTTTTAAAACTACAAACTAAGCACCTTAAGCACTAACATGACATTAAGCAGTTGATAAGCAGATGTGTGAAGCACAAATAGGAAAAAAATTAAGCAATGCTACATTAAAAGCTTAAAATGACAGAAAATGGAACTTACAAAGCCCTTTGCTCTAAACAAGGGCAAATAGGCTCTTAAGAGCTTTGTCTACAAGCTCTAGCTTGTTCAAGAACAAGCTAGTAAAAGCCCTTCCCTTTTTGGCTTATCTTCCAATATAGCTTTTGAGTGAAAATTTTTGAACTAGTCCTTAGACAACAATAAACTAGAAAGTTTTCATTGTTTAAGGTATAAACAGCTTATAAGAGTATAAATAAGAGCTTATAGTAGCTTTTGAAACATAAAAAACTTGCAAACAGATTTTAAAACCAAACTTTAAATTTCATTAAACTTTTAAAAACATTACAAGAAAAAGGAAGTACAATAAGCTAAATTAAACTATGATAAGCTGAAAAGTAAACTAGGTGCATATATGGCTCTAGAACCGGGTTCCTATTTATAGATAAACTTCAAAGTCTTAGGTCTTCATCTTGTGTTTCTTCACTGAGAGGGTTCAAGGGTGTGCTTCTTGTATGAGTAGAGTCCCAAAGTCATCATAGCCCTTAATTTTGTGTGCTCCTCAAGTTCTTTAATCATAGCCATTGATTTCTTGTCATTTACCTTTGACGAATAGGGCAACCTACATTACACCAAAATCCCCAAACAATTTACCTTATTTTTTGAGGATTGCCAAGGTGGCAATTGTTGTTATATGGGGTGGGGTTTGATGGGAAGTAATGGGTTTTGTTTGTATGTTGCAGGTTGAAATTTAATTGTTGTCATTCTTAGGACTTAAGATTTCTCTTATTCTGCGTTACGGATGAACATTGAGAAACAATCAACCTCTCCATTCTTTAGAAGCTCCTTTTGAGTTGAGATGGTTGTATTTCATACTGTTAAAAGCACGAGGACTTAGTACGAGTGCTTTCTGAGGAGGATCTATTTCAACTCGAACGATTTTACGTAGAGAGGAAATAGCTAAAAAAATGATGGCGTGAACAGTGTTGGTTTTTGAGCTTGGCGGGAAAAAGATATAAAAGGGGTGCAGGGTATAAGTTTGTGGTTTTGGCACATTTGGTCCCTGAACTTGTATTGTTGAATTGCATCCATCGTCCTTTGTGGTGTAAAGTTATAAGGGGTTGGCAGAAATACCCCCTGAAGTTATATGTGTATTGCAATGGATAGTCCTTAAAGGGACTAATTAGAACTCTAACAGCCTTATCAATAGGCTTGTTAAGTGTTGTGTTTGGGCCATGGTTTGGGCAGGTTATGGATTTTGGGTTTAAAAAGGGTTTTTATAAGCCATTAAGACTTATAAGTCTTCTTAATGTTTAAATGGGCTGACCTGGCCCATTAGATGGGTAGGTTGGCCCATTAACAAAGTGTTTCTTCGGTTTTGGCTTCGTCTTTTAACTTTGACTTTGTCGGGGTTGACTTTTTGGTTGACTTTGACTTTTCACGCTCTTTCCATTCCCGTGCTCGGTTTTATCGTTTTGGCTTTGTTTTTTGTCCTTTTTGTTGATATCCGTTACCTGCACAATATAAATGCAAAACACATAAATGCAATGTATTTTTGGTATATTTTGGTCATTTTAGGCTCGTTTTAATAGGAAAAAGGTATGTGTAATTAAGCACATACCAAAATCCCCCATACTAAAATATTGCCGTGTCCTCACGCAATGCCATAAGTAAACACTTAAGAAAACCAAGAATCTCAATCCCCCTTGACTAATTACCTCGAAAAGTAGCTAAGTGTTCATCAAGGGGAATTAAAGAATCAATAGCTTTGAAAAGTCCCGTTTTACCATTTTTTACTTATTCCTACACATATTTTTGTATTTTTCCCTTTTTCTCATTTTTTTTGTACTTTTTCTTTTTAGCAACTAACTAGAATGTTTGGACTTTCGTTATTTTCATAACTTTTAGGGTCACGGAATAAGATGCATTTCAATCCTAAAATGCCCCAAAAGGATAAATTCATCATCCTCGACTTTTCACTTGTCCCAAACCAAGCTTAAAACGAAATCACCTTTAAATAAAAGTTAAGATGCTAACACTACTCATATTTGTAACTTGTGAACTTTTCACTCCCGACAGTTATTATATCTTAGGTGAATGTGCCATTTCGAATTTCAACCATGGATCAACTTTTTACAAAATTTCTATGCTTCACGTTTCACCCGAGAATAATGAGTTTGAAGGCGAGATCATCCCATGTAGCGACTTTCGTCTTGGCACATCCCAACCTTGCGGCTAAGTAACCAGGCTTTTGACACCCCACAGAGACTAGTATCGAGACTCATGGACCTTCGGTCTAAAAAACTCTTAGGTTTCCCGTTTATACATAGCTTATTAGAAAAACCACAACTTAAAATGAAATAGTCTTAGTTCGAAAGCATATTTAAGTTAGAAAAATGATTATTTTCTATATTTTTTAAACGTACAGTCATTACACTTAATATAATTACACATCCTTTAAACTAAGGAAATCCTCGACCTTTTAGAAGGCTGCAACATTGGTTGTGAGCCGGCAAGATGCACCAAACTTTTATCGGTCTCGGATAATTATTCTTACTATGGGCTTTCTTTTGAAGACTGCCATATCGGTTGTGAGCCGGCAAGAGGCAGTAAACTTTTATCAGCCCACAGTTTATAATTATTATTGTTACCTCATTTTTTTAAATTATTATTTATACCACGATATATAGAGAAAGTTTCTTTTTGGAAAATTTAAGTATAAATTTGAACTAAGATAAAAATGTTATTAACTTCATTTCAAAAATTATTGATTTAAGTTTAATTTTCAAAAATTAGCAGTATTATTAGTCCTGTATGAGCTTATGGGGAAAAAAGCCACAAATTACACACAATGCGGCTTGGTAATATTTCAAATTAATCCTTGTTTAGATCAAACTCTACTTAACTCTAATCATGTTTCGTTCCTTCGGCGAATTTAAAAAATCTTTTAGTTAAAAAGATACGCGAATGCTTAGTCTAAAAGTTAAGGAACAAGCTAGAGCTCAACACGCTCGATCGAGTCAAAATTTATTCTTATTCTACACAGCAGGAAAGTCAAAATTGTGACAAAACACTTATTTTATTTTTGAAAATTTTTAAATTTTTTCATTTTTTGGTATTTTGGTGGTAAAAACGGGATTACGTGAAAACAATGACTGTAGGCACAATCAAATCGATAGATCCCCCCATACTAGAACTAAACATTGTCCTTTGGATGTTTTAAGATAGGGTCCTACGTAATCTAAGCGTTTATTAAGTATGCTCAAGTAAAATGTTAGTGGATAAGATTAGGATATTGGATTCTTATTGAAGCTGAGGATCTTGAAGCTCGATTCGTGAAGACGGAACATAACCACGAGGCGAGAGGCTTCAAAACTCTGGCATCCTGGACAATAAACACAAAACACAAAACACGAGAAGAGAGGCGAGCTCCTCACAGATCCAACACTTTTTTCATTACTACTTAGTAATATCATAATTTAGGATACAGGCAGGGTTTGCCACCCACGAAGCGTTGTTTTAGGTCATTAGCTTGGGACCCGTTCCCCCATACTTGAGCTGGTTCAAGAGGGGATAGAAATGGAGACGCGGAACATCCAAAACACGGATATCCGCTCATGAATCAAACATCGGGCCTTTTTTGATGGAAATAGCTTTGGTAAGCTTTTAAAGCCCCGATGTGATGAAGAAGGAGGACGTATTTCTCCTTTGATGCTAATAACACCGTGATTGAAAACATTTGTGTTCATTTCGGATGAAAATGGAAGTTAAGTATCAATCACGGGGAAATAGTAGCAGAAAATTCGTGGATTTGAATTTTATGCATATCCCCGGATCGTAAATCTTGTTTCTATCTCCGGAAGGAGAAGAAACATCAAGATCGGATCTGAGATCATTATGAGAAGGAATGAAGTCGAAATCCATATGAAGGGTGGGATGGGGTGTGGCAAAATATATTAGGACATCAATAGGGATGTCTATCCACAAATTCATATGGTGAATCTCGAATCGGGATATTCAACATGAAATGATTGAACTCAGGAAAGGAGAGTAGAATTTCGTAACTTCTGAGTCGTATTCATCATCTCTATACCGGTGGTATTGAGTCATCCGGATCCGGGAAATTTATCGAATCTCTTCCCTAAGAGAGTCACTATCCTCAACGGTGTTAGGAAATGTGGGAAGAGACTCGATGATCGTATTTGGATTAGCATGTAAATCTTCTGGCGGACGGGGAGATGAATTATTGTATAACAACCTCTCCAAAGACTTAATAGATTAATCCGTGCTTCTCTATTAAAACAATATCTTGGAGGAAATTGTTATGGAGTCACCGGGCGAACTCATCGAAGAGAGAATCAATCTTGGGAGGAGGAATCCATAAAGTATCACGATTGTGTAATGATTCAAGAAGTAAGACTCGTATTAAAAACGATCATTTTCAGAGTAAATGAGGTCTTATTATGAATGGATTTAAATTACAAGAAATGACTTTCTCGTCATTCGAATATAAGTTTTAAAACTCATTTCGTGAATAAGCTCCTCTGACTTCTCTCGTTCATCACGTAGAGAAGAATCGTCGAAGAGAGGATGTGGAAAAACGTTGAAAATTTGTGTTTTGAGGAATCATCACAATCGGACACTCCCACTCACTTCGATATCGGAAAAAATCCTCGACTCACTTGGGATTGGGACAAGGTTCTCATACTGACTTTATTAATTCGTCCGATTCCGTTTCCGGAATAGTGCTAAGATGCTCGTCCCCCGATACTTAGAGAGTTATCGGGTTCCTCGGTTGGAAAGACGGGTGTGATTGCAATAGTATACTCCTCGTCATCATCATCATCATCATTGTTGTTGCAGAAGGCAGGACGATTCTAGTTTGGAGTATTAATAAAATCAGCCAACTCCTGTTTTACTTTGCAACTCTTAAAGAAGTTTGTTAAGGATATTTTGAACATCCTCGGGTTGAGCATGCTTAACTTCAAAAAATTTGTCCCAACCTTGTATTAAAACCTTCGGTGTTTCCCTAAAAATAAATACGATTAAACTTCTTTCGAAAGTTTTGTATCGATTTCGTTAGGTCTTCTCAGGCTTGCAAAGCTTCCATTCTCATTTCTTGAGGAGTTTGATGAATGACGGGAAATTACGGGGGTTGAAATTGGTCAAAATCGGATGAATTGGGACTCGTGGACAATTTTGATTTATGGGTGAACATTCAAACAGTCGCTTGAAGACCCGCAATTTTCCAACATGATTTGTTATGAAAACTTCGTAATAGTTTGTGGGAACTATCATAGTGTTGATTTGTAGCATGGTTTCGGATTAGAGATAATCGGAACTTGCTGGTGTTTACAATAGTGGACATAACGAGCATCGTTATCCCAAAAATTACTCAGATTGGTTGATAGTGTGTAGGGTGGTAAGAAAGATTTTGAGAATCATCAAAAAAATTCGGATTTGGATCATACGTCATAGCGAATGATTTCAGCTCCGAAGCGCAAATAATGACAAAATCCACGTTTAAGGGCCTTCTACACCCGCAACAAATGTGACTGGCTTTCCATCTCCATAAAGTGCAATTCAACAATGGTTCATTTATAAGATTAACACCACATTGCTGGCACGTACATAGATAACAATAAAAGCCATCACATGGTTGTCCACACCCCATACACTCACGTTGGTTATACGAAGACATGTCGAAGAATTAAACAAATAAGAGGGTAACGAGATAAAGAAGTAAATGAATTAAGGAGGATAGAGAAGAATATTTATAGCAAAATACTATAAGAAAGGGAATATATTTTTGGATAACGTTTAATGACAGTGTACGGTAGCTCTTTAGAAAAATGCACAAGAAGCGGAGAGGGTGTAAGCGCGAAGTATTAAAACCTTTCCTTTTCGGGTCGAAGTTTCGTAGGATCGACCTCTTTTACATTTCTCTTATGTTTGTTAATCTAAGGCGAGCGAATTCACAAGTGACTCAACGGTCGATTTTTGTTGTTTTTTCGATTTTTTTGGTACTTTTTGATTACTTGAAAATATTCACAAAAGAAAACGATAACTTCATAGGGAAGGGTCTTCATGGCACAACAAACTTCAACTCGATAATCGTACACACCTCCCCGGCAGCGGCGCAAAAAATTGACAACTTTGAAACTAACTTTTCAATCTATATTTATATATAATATTAAAATTATAGATTTAATAAGGATAATCTCGCAAAATATCAAATAATAAGAAATTAGTACGAAAAGCTTTTTAAAGCAAGATTTACATTTTAAACAAGCAAACCCTAAAAAAACCTTCCCGGGTCGTTTCCCGACGAGGCGTGAATTGAAAATCGAGTATCGGTTTGGAACTTATGCTTGAATAATCAAGAGTTTGATTTGGTTATCTAAATCTACAGGAAAAAGCAAGTAAAGGAAAAAACTTAAACTAAACGAGCAGCAAAAAACAAATTAAATCGTTAACGGAACGTAACAACGCGACTCGAAAACCTAAAACATGAAATTTTAACCCTACACATGGAAAATTTATTTTTTTAAGTCCTAAATCATAAAAGAAATTTTTTAAAAAAAGAATTATATTTTTTTGACTTTTATTAAATTTAATATGAATTAAAAACAGTTTTAATAAAAAAAATTAATTAAAAATACTAAACGAAGTTGGAAAATTCTTAAAAAATGCAGGAAAATACTTTAAGCTATATAGAATGCAAGAAAAATAAGAACTATGAAAAACAGCTTATAAATAAGCTGTAAATAAGCTACAATGGGCTGATAAGCATAAAGGCTAAAGAAGGGGTAAATGGGTCATATTAAATGTGCAAACACTAACAGGTGACAAGTCCCAAGGGCAGTGGTAGTGTGTGGTGGTGTTAAATACGTTTGCATGATAAAGGGGAGGTCACAGGTTCGACCCCTGTGACCTCTCTTTTTTTAAAAACATTTTTTTTGTTTTTCTTTTTAACAACCTATACAATAAGCTCAAATGACAATCTTTCAAAAAGAAACTTTTTATAAATCTAGCAAATAATCCAGGAATAAGCAGAATTAAGTTGACAATGTTACTACAAGGCTTAAGAAAACTTAGCTAAAACAGCTGGCTTATTTAGGTGTTAATAAGCCAAAATAGAACAAAGATAGCCAATAAAAAATCTAATTCTAAACTTAATAAGCATAAAGAACTAAAATGAAGAGAAGAAAATAAGCATATAAGCAATTAAAAAGAAAATAAAGACATTGGGCACTTAAAAGATTAAACATGCTAAAAATACTACTTTTTAAGGGGAAGGCCGGGGGGTAAGGGAGTGTTCAAATTTCGTTTTCTTATTTATATCTTAATATGGGAGTGGGAAGAAAAGATGGGTCCCGGGGGGGGGGGGGCGTCGTCTCAGATTTAAGGTGTGGAGGGGTTTTATATTTCGGGAGTAAGGAGGGGTGGGTAGGTTCAGAAATAGGGGTAAGTTATAAGAGAGGTGGTATTCTCTTTTCAGTATTTAGAATTTAATGGGCTGTAATGAAAAAGCTATGACTAAGTTCAAAACAGCTTAAACTGATTAGACTACAAACTACTATAGGACAAAAATCCAAACCTAAAACTATGGGAGCTAGTCTATATTAGATGCTAAAGGTTTGACTTTTTAAAGACTGAAAAACTTATGACCATATTTATTCCAAATGCAAAAAATACACTTGGGTCACTTAAAACCTCACTTATCCTATACATTTAACTAAATTGAAAGCATAAAAAGACCTCAAAACTAATTTTAAGAAGGAATCAATTAGCAACATTTTGAAAGAATTTCAAAACCACAGATTTATACAACTTATAGAAAATACCTTAAAACTTATTTTTAACTTGAGAAACTTATAAAAACTGACTAAATCTACTTAAAAGAGCTTGGCAAATTTGGATTAATGACCCAAAACAATTTTACACCCATTTTGACCCATTTTGGCTGTTAAACCAACATTCTTTAAAAACTAAGAACATGAAACATAGCTTTTAACAGATTAAGGTATGCAATCAAAACAAGAAACCACTAGCAATAATAAGAACAATAAGATAAATAAGCACAATATGAGCAGTAATTAAGTGGTTTATTGCAAGACAGAATATGAGCTAAAAGAGGGAAAATGAAAACTCTTCAAAGGTCCAAAAGCTTTTTGTCAAGAGCTTAAAAACACAAATTCTGTTACAACATTCTATTAGTTTCCATGAAGCACTAATACCATGGCCATCCACAATTTACCATGCTCCAAGAAAAGCTTAAAACCAAATTTTTGATAAAGGAGCTTTTAAAAACAGAAAATAAGCTTAAGCTTTTGATGAAGCTTAAGAAAGGATTGCAGACTTAAAAGAGAGCTTTTAAAGAGCTCAATAAGTGATAAGTAAGCTGAAATGCAAAGAAGATTAAAAAGACAGATTTTCATAAAACATAAATTTAATTCAAAACATTAAAAGATTACAAGGCTTTTGAAAGTAAAATGACAAAATTTAATTGACATAAAAACACAAATTTAAAACATTAAAATGTAAATTACACTACTCCTACATTACATCCCTAAACTGAACTAAACCTAAGCTATTTATATAGAAATTAAGCCTTTAAGTTGTGCTTGTTGTGCTAATAGTGTGAGGAGAACAAATTCTTTAATCTTGGGCCTTCAAAAATCTTGCCCACCAAGCAAATTAATCCTGGCCTTCCATTTTTGTCTTTAACCTTCAACGAATGAAATAAGAGGGGATTGATAGCTTGGTTTTGTTGTTCGTGGTGTGGGGTGAATGGGTAAATCACATGGGTGTGGGGTAGATGGCGTGTGATTGTGGTTTGTCGTGGTGCAGGGGAAGGAGGTGATGAATAGTGTTTTAGGCGGGAAAAGGTTTAGGGTACTGTGTGTATGATTTTGATAACGGGGTTAAGGGTGAGGACGATGGGTGCAAAGATTTATAAGTTATAGGGGCTAACTGAGTTAGTCCTTAAGGACTAGCAATGTTAGTCCTTGGGGACTAACTGTGTAAAGGTTTTAAGGGGTGTTGGGTTAATGGTTGTTAAATGTTGTTGGGCTTATAAACTTGGGCCGGTTTATATTTAAAAGGGATTTGGGCCATAAAAATGGATTTAAGGCTTATAAGTCTTATATATGAATGTTTAATGGACTGACCCGACCCATTAGATGAGTGCGGGTTGGCCCATTAAGTATTTCTTTGATATCGGCTTCGTCTTTGACTTTTTACTTTTCGGTTGACTTTTTGGTTGACTTTGACTTTTCACGCTCTTTCCATTCTGTGCTCGGTTTTGTTCATTTTGGCTTGATTTTTGTCCTTTTCTGAATATCCGTTACCTGCACATTATAAATAGCAAAACACACATACTTTTGGCTTTTTATGTCTGTTTTGCGTCATTTTTTTAGGCTCGTTTTTTATAGGAAAGAGGTATGTGTAAATTAGCACATACCAGGGGTGTATTTTACGGGTTAAGTTTTACAGCCTTTTAGTGATCCTGAACGAGAAAGGAAAGGGACTCGGAAGACCCTTTGGATGCCATAACGGTCGATTCGATCCAGAGAAGGGACGAGGAGGCCAAATTATAGCTTCCATATCTAGAAATATTTTGTACACTTATAGGCTTTTACTAGAAAATTTCATCATTCCATTTTGTCATTTAAAAGAAAATAAAACACACAAAAGTGTGTGTGCCTTATGCGTCAGACTATGAAACAAACAAAACACCTTAAATTTTCAACTTTAATCAAGGACGACGATATACGGGTTGGATACGGTATTTGGGGGTATCATTTTAAAAACGTTTGGGTTGTCCGGTTCGCGTCGAAATCTATACTTTTGAAGATTTTCTTGTAAGTTTCTAAATTTAAAAAATTTCCTTTTGGTCTTTGGGGTTTATATTGATGCCATAGATGTTGGTTGTAGATCGTTATCAATAGTTATATATATATATATTTATATTTATAAATTTTTATTATATATATATATATATTAGATATATATATTATATATATATAAATATATGTGAATCAGCAATAAACCAACTCACAATAAAAATTATAATTCCGGGAGTACCGATTTCGAAAAGTAACCCTTTTAGTCGTTTCCCAAAGTCAATTTTGTTCAACGAGGTTGTTGAATTTAAACTTCGGTTGTCAATGTTTGTAATCTGTGGATTTTGAATAGATTAAGATTTTTTGATTGAGTTTCAAATGTCAACAAATAAAATGCAAGAAACAAGCAAATAAAAGCAACAATTAAAGCAAAAATGAATTAAACTCGAAAAACCTTAACGGGATTATAAAAACGCGACTTAAAAACCTAAAACATCAAATTTTAACCCTAGAAAAGCAAATTTAATTTTTAACCATCCTAAATGATAAAAGAAAATTTTTAAAAAAAATTATATATATTTTTTTTTTTATTTAATTTATTATGACTTAAATACACTTTTAATCTAAATTAAATATTAAAAATGCTAAACAATTTTATAAAATTCTGAAAAAATCAGCGAAATTACTTTAAGTTATGAAGAATGCAAGAAAAATAATACTTTTGAAAAACTGCTTATAAATAAGCAGTTAATAAGCAAAACAGCTTATTAGGCTTATGGGCTAAAATGCCCTTGTATATTTAATAATGCAAACTATGAACGGAAAAGACCCAAGGGCATGTTGTAGAGGTGGTGTGTGTTAAATGCGTTGGAGTGTGAATGGGAGGTCTCAGTTTCGACCCCTAAGACTTCCTTTTTGAAAAAAAACAAAAATATTTTTTTTCTTTTTACACACTTAACTAATAAGCCAAAATAAACATTTTTTTAAAACAACTTTTTATAACAAGCACAAATAAGCTAGAAAAAAGGTAAAAGAGTTGACCGTTTTGCTTAAAAACCAAAGGACACTTAAAGTCCAAACTTTTTGGCCTTATAAGCTTAAATAAGCTTATGCCAAGGCCAAATAAGCCACAAACACTTTTATCCTAACATAATAAGCAAATCTAAACAAGTATTAAGCAAATACAAAAAACCATAAGCTCAGAAATCCAAAATAGCTTTTTGACTAAAAAGAACTAAAAGTAGTCTAATAGGGGGGGGGGCATTTTAAGCTAAATTTTAAGCTAGAAAATTAATAAGCTAGAATCTAGAAACTCAAAACAAATTAAGCTTATACATTAAGCTTTAAGAATAAACAAAAATTAAGTATTTTGAAACACAATTAAGCTAGATTAAAAGCTAATGAAAATGACAGATTAGCTAAATCTATGTTCTTGGTATTTTTGTAAAAAGATAGCTTATTGCAGCCTAGGTTTTAAGCTAGCAAATGAACTTTAAACTTCAAATTAAGCTCAAACAGATTAAGCTTGGACTACAATGAGCTTGAGCAAACAAAATCATAACCTAAAACACACTTAAACATGCTTAATTTTGAGATTTGAAATAAGACTTTGCACTTTAAACTTAGGTTTAATGACTATGACAGTTTAAGTTTAAAACCTTAAATGTTATTGCACAATCAAAACAAAGGCATTCTAAAACTTTAGATACTAGAAATGAACATAAGTATTCACTTGAAATTCATTTAATAAGCAAATCTAAATATGAGCTGTTATATACACAACTTTTAGATATTGATAACACAAACCTTAGAACTAGGTTTTAAGCTAAAAGGGCTTTTGAAAACAGAAACTAAGACCATAAAAGAGCTTAATAAGTATCCGACAAGCAAAGAATGGTTCAAACAACATTAACATGGTAGTATGTTTATCCCAAAACACCCTTTAAATATTTGAGTTGCAAATTTAAACTAAGAAAGGCTGATTTAAGCTAGGATTCTTGTAAACAGATTAATAACTAATTAAATTAAACATTAATAAGCGCTTTCCAATCACTAATAAGCACTTAACAATAAGCAATCCAAATTAAGCTATTTTGGGCTTTTTGAGACAAATTTAGTGAGAACTCAATTAAACAACTTTTAAACTATAACATAAGCATGAAAAACCTTCATTAAGACAAAATAAGCAAAAACAAGCAATTACAAGAAAGACAATAAGCACTAGGAATATGAAGAACAGAAAATAAGCTAATAAAAATGAAGATTAAAACTTACTTTTTATTGAATGATCCTTGAAAGTACACACTTGGGAAGTAAATGACAATATTTAAAAGATAAAGAACATTGAAATAAGTTGTAAATAAGCAATAAGCTAGACTAAAAAACTAGATCCCTCATTGTGTCAATTCGTCTCCCTATTTATAGGGGATTTATGTGCAACTTTGTGAGGTAAAACCGGCAAATGCCTTGAATGCTTCCAATCATTCCATTTTTGTTTATGGAAAGCTCTAATCATAGTCAATCCTCTTTAAAACCGCATGTTGAATTGTTTTGACTTTCCCTTTTCTCCTTGACACGTTTTCTTATCTAGAAAGAAGCTTTGAATGTGCCAGCGTGGCACCGAGGGTGTCAGTAAGCGTGTGAGAGTGTATTGAAACCGTTAACAACAATGGAGAAGGGGTTTTACCCTGTTTTGGGCCTTACCGCCCTTTTCGGGCTTATTTTATTATATTTTAAATTTAGGGGTGTAAAGGGTAACGGATTTTAAGCTAGGGACCAACATTGTAAGGTGTTAGGGACTGACTGTGTTAGTCCCCAAGGACTAACGCTGTAAATGGGTTTAACGGGAGTATGTTTCAAAGAAGATGGGCTGTTAAGGCTTTGGGCTTGGGCTTGTTTTGGGCTGGTTGGGAGTTTTTGGGTTTTTTGTGATATAAAAGGCTTAGTTTTAAAATCTTAATGGGCTGACTTGGCCCACTTTGATGCATACGCTTTTGGCTTTGGTTTTCCACGCTCTTTCTAATCCCGTTCTCGGTTTTGTCCAATTTTTGCCTTGTTTTTGTCTTTTTGTGAATATTCGTTACATGCACAGTACATACACACAAAACAAGCATATATTTGGCATTTTAAGTCTGTTTTTGGTAATTTCAGCTCGTTTTATTGAGAAAAAGGTATGTGTATTTAAGCACATACCAAATCCCCTCATACTAAAATATTGTTGTGTCCTTACGCAATGAAATAAATCAATGTTTAGAAAACAAAAAATTTCAACCCCCTCTCATTAAATACCTTAAAAAGTAGCAATATAGTGTAAAATTAAAAGGGATAAAGAATTATAGTATTGCAAACACTCCCCGTTTACCATTTTTTTTCTTGCACACATTTTTCTTATTTTTCATTATGTACAACATGTTGGACTTCCATTATTGATATTAGAGAGAGTTTCGGATTACTGAATAGAATCACCTCAATCCTAAGGCTGCTCTTATTATTTAGGATAAATTCATCGTCCTTGATTTTTCACTTATTCCCAAACTAAGCTTAAAAACAAAATCATTGTTAATTACAAGTTAGGATGCTAAAGCTACTCATATTTTCAATTTGTGTAAAACTTCTCCTCCCGAAAGATATTATATATTAAAGTGTGTATGCTCAGTTTGAATTTTGACCATCCAACCCACATTTTAGATAGTTATAATCTTTCCAAGTTTCACGTTCCACTTTTAGTTATATGAATTCAAAAGTTAGATTGTCCCATGTAGCAACATTTCTTCTCGGCACATCCCAACCTCGTCGGCTAAGTGACCGGGCTTTTGACACCCCCTCGAGAGAAATAAATTTGTCCGAGACTCTCCGACTTTGAACCCTTTCCTAAAAATATTCTGTAAAACTTTAGGTAAGTATATAACACAAAGCAAGCTAATTCCACAAAAAATAAGACATTGTAGGTAGTTAAATTTCTTTAGATGACTTTCCTTCTCGGAACCTCCCCGACCTCATCGGTCAGTCCCAGGCTTTTGACAGACCCAGTCCAAGAGACTACTGATCAGAATTAACAAACGTTCGGTTTCAAAATTTTGTAGGGATTAACAAGTTTAAGTTCAAAAGAATGTTTAAATTTTAGAAAAAGACATTTTCCTTTTATTTATTAAGCAACATATACTAGCAATATTATTATATTTTTCATATCATTTTTATTTTTTTTTCATTTTTTATTTTTTTTTTATTTTTTTTTAATTTTTTTGCAACATTTATATTTACACCGTATACATGGAAAATTTCTTTTTAAAAGATTAAAACATAATTTGATCAAAAACTCTTATTTATCAATTCATCGATAAAGCTTCTTACTCTAAAAATGTTGATCTTAACGGACTTTTAAGAGTGATAAAACTCTAACTTGTCTTTCAGAAAGAGCACGTATTATTAGTCATTTTAGAAGCTACTGGGAGAAAAAGCCACAAATTACACTTATGAGCTTTTAAGATTTCCAACTAATCATTGCTTAGCATTCCAACTTATATTTAACTCTATCATTTCTCGTTCTTCGCAAATTTAAAATCTTTAATAAAAAGATCTGCGAATGTTTAGCCAAATAAAATTAAGCTTTGCATATTTAAAGTCATTTATGGAAACTTGCAAAATCTTGGCCTTTTGAGCTAAAATTCGCATTTTAAAGCTTCTTGTATAAAAGACTAGCAAAAGCTTATACATTTATAAAGGTTAAGGGAGTAGGCTAAAGCTCAACATGCTCGGTCAAGTCAAAAAAAAAATTTATTCTCACAAGCGGAAAGTCAACATTTGTGATAAACACTTATTTTATTTTTGCAAAATTTTTAAATTTTTGGCATAAAATCACATTTTTTTGGGTAAAACGGGGTTACGTGAAAGACATAGACAAATGCAAGTGGGATCAAATTGATAGATTCCCCCCTCATACTAGAACGATACATTATCCTCAATGTGTGGCGGTTGCCAACCCCTTCATACTAATTCCAAAGTATATTCCTAATATAAAAGGGGATCTCACGTAAATCTAAAGCCGTTTATTAATTATGCCAAAGATTAAACGTTAGTCAATAAGATCAAGGATATAGGATTCCCAAAATAAGCATGCAAAGGGATGAAGATAGAGTGAGCGTCGGACAAAACCACGAGCACGAGAGTCTTCATAATCTGGGGAATCCTACCAATGATCACAGACAACAAAAACACGAGAAAAGAAGAGGCGAGCCTCCTCACGTCACACTTATTAGAAAATAGAAAGAAAACAGAAACAAGAGTTGCCTCCCAAGAAGCGCTTTGTTTTTGTTAACCGAGTCGTGAGCTTGACTCGACCCCGTATACTTGAGTTGGTCAAGGAGGATAGAAATGGAGATACGGAACATCCAAGATTGACATGTCCCCTCCATAGATCATCATCGGGCTTTCAGAAAAATCATAAATGATCTAGAAAGTTTTGAAGCCCTGATGAGATAAGAAGTGAGGAGATTTCTCCTCTTTTGAAAAAAAATCATGATTGAAAGCTTTAGCAGTTAAAACTCCCATATCGGGCTCATCATCATCCGATGGTTTCTTCGGAGGACGAGGGAATGATGGAACATAATAGCGATCAAAGTGAAGTAACTCATTTTTAGGAAGTGAAAGGGAATCATTGGTAAGCAATTCTTCAAGAAAAAGAATATCCCCTTCTGAGTCATAGTCGTCATTCTCAATACCCGGTGGTATCAAGTCATTCGGAGCAAAAAATATATCGATCTCCTCCATAAGAGAGTCAATATCCTCAACGAGGATAGGAGATGGGGAAAAAGAATTGATTATAGCATTAGAAATTTCAAAATTAAGTTCTTCCGGAGGTCGAGGAGATGAATTATCATATAACAACTTCTTAATAAGACGAATAGCTTCCTTCGGATCAAAGTTGGGTTCAGCAATTCCCGGTGGAATTGGATTGATAAGAGCGAGCTCACCGGCGAACTCCTCAAGAAGGAAATCAATCTTGGGGGAAGTTATCACGGTATTTTTATTGAGCAATGATTCTATTAAATCAGATTCAGCATTAAAGTGATCATTTTCATTTCCCGATGAAATTGAATCGAGATCTTCTAACACCTCATTATAAAGCGGATTAATCTCACTAGAAAAGATTTCTTCATCAAATTCGAGAAAAGGGTTCGAGTAAATTTTAAAATTTTCTACCGAAACATCTTCCTCAGAAAATGACTCATCATCACTAGAGGTATAATCATCATTAGAATCGAAGAGAGGATTAGAGAAAATCTCAGAATCATTGTTAAAATCAGGAGAATTATCACAAAAAGGCAAATCACACTCGCTTACGTAATCGGATAAATCCTCGGATTCACTTGGGGTTAGGTTAAGGTTCTTAATACTAGACTCAATTTCTTCGTCCGAATCCGTTTCCGGAATAGTTTCAAGATGCTCATCCTCCATTACGAGAGAGTCCGTAATTGGTATGTCGGGTGTGATTGCATCTGATGGAGGAGTTTCATCAATACTCTCTCTGCAGAAATCGTCATCATTGTCAGAATAGTAAACGGGAGGCTTCCAATATTGAGAACCATCCTGCTCTTCCTGCTTTAGTTGATTCGAAGTATTACCAAGAGTTTGTAAATCTTTAGAGAGTTAAAGCATACATTCATACTGCTGTACATTTGCTTTTCTTCCAAAGTTTGCAAAACTGTAAGAAAACTCTTCTCAGCTAGCAATACTGCAATACTCTTTTCTTTAGGTTGTTGATTATTATTTTTCAAACAGGTTCGTATAGCTTTTATTAGTTTCTCTTTAGCAAGCAACATTTCCGTACTTATTTCTTGACGAGGTTGATGAATGACGGGATATTGCGAGGGTTGGAATTGGTCTAAACCGGAAGAAGTAGAATGATTCACCGGTTGACATTCAAAAGTCACACGAGGACCCCCGCAGTCTTCACAACAAAGATATTGCTGTGGAAAACTTGGTGAAGTTTGTGGAAAATTATCAAGGTTTTGATTGAAGCACGGGTCCTGCTTTGTAAACAAACAGAACTTGTAATGGACAATCGTAACCATAATGAGCATCGTTCCCACATAACTCACAAGTAGAACATGGACATCCATATTCATCACTCAGATTTCCACAGAAGGCACAGATGAATTGGACGGATGATTCCATGAGAATTAAACAATTGGGAGATAAAAAAGAATATTTTTGAGATTTTTTTATTAAAAACAAACACAATATTTTTGGTACCAGAAAGTCAAATTACACACGGTAGCTCTCTAGTATACGCACAAAGAAGCGGATGAGCGGGAAAGCGCGAAGATATTAAAAACCTTCTCCTTTCGGGTCGAAGTTCGTCGGATCGACCCTCCTTATACCTCTCTTATAGTTTGTAATCTAAAGGTGAGTCATTTATAACAAATGACAACACGGTTTCTTTTGTTGTTTTTTTTTACTTTTTTGGATTTTTGATTACTTTATAATATTTTTGGTATATAATTTTTTTACGAAAATATTCACAAAAACAAGAATAACTTCCGAGGAAGGATCTTTAAAAAAACAATCTTCAAACGATAACTTGAAATTCGTAACACAGCCTCCCCGCAAAACGACGACAAAATTGACCGTGTCAAAGTATTATATATATAAAATATAGGCGAATCGGCAAATCACTTTTAACCAAAACGATAAACCAACTCACAAATAAAATATAATTCCGGAAGTATCGATTTCGAAAGCAAACCTTTCTAGTCGTTTCCCGGGTCATTTTTGTTCCGACGAGGCGTGAATTGAACTTCTTGTTGAAGTTTGCGATCGGGATTTTGAATAGTTTAAAGATTTTTGATTTGTTTCTATATCTACTGACAAAATATAAAAGCATAAAAAAGGCAATTTAAAAATTAAGGCAATTACGATTCTAAATTAAAAACGTTAACGGAATTAAAGAAACGTGACAAATTAAGCAACTAAATCAAATTTTAACCCTAATAATAATGGCAAAAATAAACATGGCAATTACAACTATCATGCTAAAAATAAAGAGGCTAACCGAATCCTCAAAACGTTGATTTAATATTAAAAACGACTTTTCAATGAGAAATTAATTGCTAAACTTAAGCCTATTTAATCTTGCGGATTGTGCCCGTTCGACTAATCAAAACATTAATCTAAATAATTTTCGCAAACTATTTATCATTAATCACTTATTAAATTCCCACACTTAAATCACTAATCACAAATCACTTAACGAGCATATAAAAAACTACTCACTAGTAATCATAACTACGCTATGAGCAACAAATAAAGCAACAATAAAAATGACTAAGCTAATCATGGCAATAAACATAAAAATATATAATTAAAAAAAGATTATTGAAAAGGGATTAGATGTCACCGAATAGAAGAACGCGTACAATATGAACTCCAAAACATACTCCAATCAATACCCAATCTATAAGCTCATATACCCAAATTCTTCATGATAGCTTATTTATCACCTATTTAATTACCATCTAATGTTCTAACACAACTATATTTTTTTTAAAGTTAAATAATTTATAAGCTGAAAAACTTTAAAATTATAAAGTAACTAGTCCAATTCGTAGAAACACATAAAATTTGATTCTTTATAAAAGTGAAAAATACTAACTAACGAGATTCAATGTAAAAAGCATGTATTTTGTAAACAAGAGAAACTAGAGATTCTAACCAAAACATGACGTCGAAATCAAAACATCAAAACGAAGAGCAAATGATATCTAAATAAATAATTTGAAAGCTTTGATTCATTAGTAAATTGCTACAAACAAAATGACAATTAATTAAAAAGACTACTACTATAAAACTAATAATTGAAATAGCAGCTAATAAAAAAAATATGAGATGAGGTCTTGGTCCGAAGACCAAGATGTTGATGCCCTACACGATCTGCTGCTCTTCTACTATTCTACCTACGTTACTCTATTCTACCAAAACTAAAACTACAAAGAAAAATAAAATAAAAGATAGATACTTAAAAATGATATGAAAAGATTCTCTCAAGATAAAAAAAATTCCATGTGCTGCTATCAATACTATTCTACTACAAAAGAAAAGAAAATAAACAAGATGGATAAATAAAAAAATAAGAGTGATCGATATCAATGATAAACCTGGAAAAACTCTTTAAATCGTTCGAACCATAAACAACATTTCGAACATCAATCAAACCAATCTTCGATACAAATCAAAAGGAATCCAAAACTTGAGAAGAGTATTTGCTTACAAAAAAGTAAATTATAGAGATATGTAGAAAAAACATAAAAGTAAATTGCAGGAAAAATAGAATGGAATGATTTGAATGAAATCCTCCCCTATTTATAGGGGAGTCTTGTGCACTATGTGAGGTAAGACAACCAATCTTCTTAAATCCTTCCAAAATTTCTTATGGAAAGCAATAATCATAGCCAATCAACATAAATCCGCCCATTTATTGCTTTGACATTTCCTATTTAATTTGAAACTGCACATTAATTGCTTTGACCTTGACCATTTAATGCGCCATTTTTTGCTCATATTTTATTGTATTTTCAAATGAAGATGAAGCGGGTAACGGGCGTTAGTGTAGTGACTAACGATGTCATGGCTTGAGGACTAACGATGTGATATGTTTCTGGTGTGGAGACTAACAGTTGTTAAGTCCTTATTTGAGCTTCTTTCTTGGCCGATTCTTTTTATTATTATTTGGGCCGGTTTGCAAAATGTCCTCGGCTCTGGCTTTTTTTTACAATCTCGTGCTCGGTTTTGTCTGGTTTTTGCCTTGTTTTTATCTTTTTGTGAATATCCGTTACTTGCACAGTAAATACACAAAACAAGCATATATTTGGCATTTTAAGTCTATTTTTTGGTCATTTAAGCTCGTTTTATTTAGGAAAAGGTATGTGTATTTAAGCATATACCAATGTGCCAGATATATTGATGAGATGTTCGATAACTTCACGGGTTTTTAGATTGTCATAACTAGCAACATGGGTTTCTTGGACTAGTCGACATGTATATTATAAAACCATTTCCAGTATATATTTCACATGCCTTATCCACACCATTATTAACCCTTAGCCTAACGTTAAAACCCGAATGAAGTTTTGTTTCTTGTACAAGCCTATGGTATGAAATGACTCATGTCTGAGCAATTGAGTGTGATTTCTCTTTTACTCTCTATTACATCACATATAAGTGTTTGAGTGAATTATACTTATCCTTATTTGTGAGGTGCTTAGTCATGTTATAACAACTTGAGATCATTGGGTATTGTCAAACATCTCTATTTTCACATATTAAAAACACAAAAATATTTTTCATAATTCTAATTTGATTTGTAAAGCATATTATTTTTCTTTTTTTTTTGCTTGAGGATAAGCAAATTAAGTGTGGGGGGTGCTTGCGCCTTTTGCACTTATTTGTTACAAAAACCAAAAATATTTTTGATAATTTCACACCAAATAATTTTTTTATGAAATATCAAAATTTTTAAATATATATATATATACTAGTTTCAAGGCCCGCCCGTTGGGCGGGGAGCTTTAAGGTATTGTTGAAAGAAACATTCACATCTTAATACTTGTTCGTTATTGCTTTTTATTGTTCCAACTATTGCCTATCATTTAAATAAGTTATGGTTGATGTAATGTTCACAAATAAATGTAATTAGTAAGAGAGTTTATAAGATTATTTTTGAAAATACAAATCTTAGTAGTATAATGTAAGATATAAATAACGTTAAATGATTCAATATTAAAAACAAAAAAATACAAAGAGAATGAGATGTACAATACAAAGACAATCAGAAACTTTAGCTTAAATGAGATGTACAATACAAAGAGAATCATAAACTTTAGTCATTGCTACTTGGCAAATGCAGTTCTGCATATTTTAGAATAAAAAAGCCCATGTAACTACTCACCCATCTTGATAACATGAAGCTAACGCTAATCCAAATGTGTTTGTCTCTACTAATCTTTATCATCCACATAATCTTCTAACTCGAAAACACATCTGCCCAACATTCTAATGCAAATTTAAAACAACAACATCTAAACAACGTATTTGAAAGATAAAAGAATATAATGTTGAAACTGAAAATAAGTGCATGTCCATATCGTAAAAGAGAGTATACTTTATAGTTGAAAAAAAGTAAAAACAATAAAACAAAACTTCACAAGCAACCTCACACCATTAATTATATTAATAGTGTTATAGCTTCCAACACTTTGTGCCCGCTTCTAATCAAGTGCCATCTCTTATGATCAAGAAATTAATACACTTCTTGTAGCTTCTATAGCTCCTCCTTTGTAGTGTCCCATCAAGTTGAGCATCCACACTGTCAACCATATAAACTAACCAAAAACAATAGCCGCAGGCCCGACTGTTAGACGGGATGCTTTTAAAAAAAAAATTTGTTTGTTAGGAGTTAATAAATGGATTATAAGTATATAATGATAAACGAAGGTAAGTAAAATAAGGCCGAAATAGTCTAAACACTAAAACAGAAAAGAAAAAAATCCTTACAAGTAATATAATGAAACATAGTGGTGATATATGTTATTTAAGTAGATGTAAAACTAAAACATTTAAGCCAAGTCCATAATTTGAATCTTAACAAAAATAATCAATTAGTACAAAAACTCCAAAATGTAATTGTAACGAGTACTATGACTCGAAAGTCACAATTTAGCTTAAAATAAATTATTCTCATCGAAACAATATGCATTGATTTATCAAAACACTTTCAAATACCTCTATAGACTGCTTTCGTGCCAAACATCCGTATTCAGCGACACCAACCATGCACGAACTATCAAAGTACGCGCATCACCCATAGGTCAAAATTGAGCTGCTACTAACCTTTTAATCACAAAATATATTACTTCAAATTGGTTTCCCATTGTAAAGTATTCCTATAAATCAAAAAAATGTTCCAGCTACCACAATCAAGAATGCTAAAATAAAAAATCATAAATACCCAACAAAACATTACCATAAAGTTTAACATTTACCTTGTTAAACCAAGCATCCAAACAATGGAGAGTGGCCCACATTCATTTGTCCTCAGTCGTTTCTAGACAAAAACTATCAAGAAAAAAAACGCCATGCTTTCAGTTATCCCACCTAATCCCCCCCATCAATAATAAATCCCCCCCTCAAAAATCCACCCCTATAAGGCCCCCCCAATTCCAGGAACACTATCACCCCCCCTATCCATAAAAAAAAAATATTGTTAATTTCTAAAACTACCTCTTATGCAAATACAAAAAAGCAGATTGTGCATATAATCATATAAAAGCATGTAAGCATCATTTTAGGTCTTGGTCAAAGGGATTAAATCACAGCTAGAGGAAGCAACTTCAACTCATTAATATGTTTTATCTCTAGTCAAATGGGATAAGCTAAAAGATTAACTTAAAGTCGGGTCAAATGGGTGGGGCAGATGAAAAAGGCTGGGAGTCATCAAAGTGTGTTCAAATGCATAGCAAGCTGCTAAATCGCCTTATTCAAAATTTCAAATGATTTTGGTAATAATATAGTTTTTGTAATCATTAGCGCATACTCTATTCAAAATTTAAAGAAACCCGTATATAAAGAAGTGAAGGTTTTGACCCGCATAGAGAATTTCCTCTATTGACCTGTAACACAACCCATTTAACGCACCAGTTTTCCCACCTTCATTCATTCCAGAGTTTCATAGCTTGTGTACAATGAGAATTCGTAACGTACCTCATGACAAAAACGAAAAAAGTTTAACCACTGATCCATGTTTATCACCTTTTATTCTTTCTAAATCTGACACATACATGTCAACATGATCTTTAAATATATGGAGTGCCTGGGACACTCAATGCACAAATATATCCGTACAATTAAATAGGTCAAACGGCTCAAATTATCAGGGTCATAAACCTATGCAGAGCCATACGTTGCCAGGTCAACAGATTGTGCAATTTATTGGGTTGAATCTAAATGGAATAACTATTTCTAATCTGGCAATTTAAACACCATATATTGAGCAGATACATTTTGTTCCTATAGCTATTTTCATTTATGTGAGTGCTTTCCTCGTACATGTTTAATCATAGTGAAATGGTAATTTAACCAGTTAATTAGATAGGACATTACTGATATTATTTTATTCGTTATCAGGTATAGCAATGAAAATGTATAATCTTGGTACATGCAAGTTGGTGCAGCTCACACTAATGTTTAACACAAACAAAAACGCAGAGTGAAGACATAAGAAGCCAAAGGATCATAGAGTATCACATTTAACACTTACTGCAGCAGATCACCGATTGCAAATTATTGCATCTAATTTTTATGTATATATTGTCCCGTCCCAGCTATTTACATTTCCACTCACTTCAAACCATATATAATTATCCGGATGACAAACTATTTAGTGTAGTTAAGGAATGTTACTGATTGCTTATTAAAATTGTTTATATGCTCATAACATTCTGCTACAGCAGATAAGTAGTTTTCTACTTAAAGGATATCTTTTCGAAACCGGTTAGCTAACTTTTTGGGAATGAAATAATCAAATAAGCAATTTAAAGGGGAATTTGAGATTGCATACTTTAAAGGGCTATCTTGTTTAATAAAGGGACGTTTAGGATTTCATATTTTTGGCGCGTGCATATGGCTTATAAGCATTCTAAATCAGGGCATTCCCTATATATTTCATACTTGTACATATATAAGTAGTTTTTGGCATAAAAGGATATCTTTTCGACATTGGTTATCTAACTTTTTGTGAATGAAATACTCAAATAAGCAGTTTTAAGGGGCGTCTGGGAATGCATACTTTAAAGTGTGTATCTTGTTTAATAAAGGGGCATTTGGGATTGCATTATTTTGGCGCATGCATACGGCTTAGAAGCATTCAAATTTAGCACATTCCCATATCCTAATTTAGCAGCGTGTATTTCCTAAACATATTAATGCCACTGATATTTACATCCGTGGTCTATAAATCTACGCAAAAAATAATACCTATAGATCACATGTAAAGAAACCACAAATGGGTAGCATACCTTTTTTAAGGCCGTGTGAAAGACGTCAATATATCCGTACATGTACACATTTATTTGCCACAATGCGCCACTGTGGTTGGATTTCACCAAGTCCATGCATATGCAACAAAATAACATCTCCTTCAATGAGAAGATGCTTCAGTACAGGTCCCAAAGCCATTATTCCGGTTGCTTGAATCTTGTTCATCTGTGCAATAAGACCATTATTGATTACGACTTGGTATTATCAAGATATTTAAATTGAACAACACAAAAGTAAACAAAGAACCTGTGTGCTTTGACATTTCCCTTGAGAGGAGGGCAATCTAAATGGAATAACTATTTCTAATCCGACAATTTAAACACCATATATTGAGCAGATACATTTTGTTCCTATAGCTATTTTCATTTATGTGAGTGCTTTCCTCGTACATGTTTAATCATAGTGAAATGGTAATTTAACTACTTAATTAGATAGGATACAATAGAACAATTTTTAGCTATAGTTTAAGAAATTTACAATACTGATATGATCCTTTACTTTATTATTCAAATCAATAATAGGTGATTTGAAGAGGAACCACCAACCTTGTCAATTCAAGTTTGCTTTTTGTAACATGCTTACCTTTTACAACAGTTCGAGATCAACCAATCTTCTAGGCTGCAAAAACAAATAAAGATAGCAACGGTAGAAACGTTATTCCGAAGATAAACCTTCTCAAGAAATC
>BQNB010049689.1:0-41913 GCA_026074375.1 Tanacetum coccineum | reverse complement strand
AAAAATATAAAAATGCCCAAAAGTTACTGTTTAAATAAAAAGTAATTAAACTAATTAAATCTAAACCTAATTTAATTACTTAAATCAAATAAAACTAACTAAAGCTAACTGCTGTTAAAACAAAAGGACTAACAGGGAAAAGGACACAAGGACTAACGGGGAAACAACAAACTGACAAGGGGGACTAACAATTATAACTATAAAAGATAAAATTACACAAACAGTCCCTGAAGTGGACCCCGATATGCAAGCTTAGTCCTAATGGCTTATTAGCTAAAAGTCAAAACAGGAAAGTTGTAAAGGGGCTTGAGCTTATCATTTTTTATAAAAGGACTAGTGGCTGAAAGGGTCTAAATAAGCCAGAAACATGAGCTTTTTGGGCTGACAGAATGTTAATAAGCTTAAAAGCTTATTGGCTTTTTCTTATTGGATTTAAGCTAGCAAAATAAGCTACAACTATGGGAAACAAATAAATAGGGAGAGGGGAGTCCTAAATAAGCTAAGTTTTCTAGAATAAGCCCTAAAATAAGCTGGAAATGACTTAAGCTATAATGACAGTTTTTAAAAGAAAACAGAAAAATGGGGACTTTAAGCCTATAATAAGCTATACTAGAAGAGGAGTTAAGCTACAAAACTATGGGGAATTAAAGGGAAACTAATAAGCTACAAGAAAAAGCAAAAATATCCTAGTGCTTAATATTTAAATAAGCTAGAAAAGTGTGGTGAAATGAGGTGCTCAGCACCAGGGGAGGCCAACAGCAGTGGACAAAGGGCTTTTTGGGCTTATGAAAATAAGCTCTTATGAGCTTTTTAGCCAAAACAAACCACAAACAGATTAACAAGGGATGCAAATGAGCTTATTTGCAAAGTATGAGAGCTTAAGGGCTTTTTAAAACTGCTGAATATGGGGCTTAAAAATGGCTACTTTCAAAAAAAAGTACATACATACATACATGGTGACATGGGCTTATGGTTATATGACAGAGCAAAGGGTTGGGTTTATTGGCTAGAAACAACAACAACAAGCACAAAAATAGTGTGCTTAAGCTGCATAAGCAGCTTGAGCACTTAAGCTCAATTTAGCTTATTCAAAATTTGACAGAATATAGAAAACACTTAAAAATTTATTTTCAAACTAAAAATGGTGATTAAAGTGGCTTAATTAACCCCACACACTCAGCCAAAGTTGGCTGAGTGCACTTGACCCATGCCAATTCCCATTTGACCCATTTTTAAGGCTAAACCAAACACCCCCTTAAGTATAAATTTCGGGTTTTTTATCCTTTTTAGTGAAGAAAGGGCTAGAAGACTTGATTACAAGCACACACACAAGGTTATGCAAGTTTAAACAGAATTGATGGCTTAATGTACACTTTAAATTTTGATAAAATGCAATAACACAAAAAAAAAACTCTTAACTTGTATATAAGCTGGAAATATTACAACATAGACTTAAAATAAACTGAGTACAACAATTTTAAAGTAAACTTAATTAAATTTTAAACTAAGAAAGTAAAAAACAGGGATCGTGGTAACTCGGCTTGTTCTCTTCTCTTTTATAGAAGTCTCAAAGCCTTCTGGCTCATGGGATGAGCTTGTTGTGAGTGTGCAATGCTTCCCAAGCAATCCTAGCCTTCCATTGGTTCTTGTACACCATCTCACCATTAAAGGGGGTGCGGGTTGAGTGATTGCCAAGTGGGAAGGGTTATAGGGGCAGGGTAAGGTGGGAAATGGTGAAGGGTAGAGCAGGGAAGTGTACTAGGGAGGGTGGTATTGGCTATAAACCATGGGGGTGCCTGGTATGGTTTTGGCGGTAAACGGGTTTGGGTACAGGGTGGTTGCAGGTTTTAAACGGGATGTTTGGGGAAGGGGCAACTTTGGCCCTCCATCTTTCTTTCTCTTTTCATTTCATTTTAAGCCCCAAATTCAGTTATAAATAGGGTTTGGAAAGTGACACATATGGTCCCTGTGGTTTTATAACAAAAGAATTTAAAAGGTTTTGGGTAATTGCAATAATGGTCCCTGCTGTTTATAACTAAAAGAAATAAAAAGAGTTTTGGTAAATTGCAATTTCAGTCCCTCTTTTAGTTTAAATTATTTTTCTTTTATAAAACACTTAAAAAAAATGACAGTTCTAGTCCCTAAGGTTTTGTAAAAAGGTTATTGGGCCAGTAATGGGCTTGGGTTTGTGTATTGGGCCCAATTGGGTGTGTGGGCTTGTATTGGGCCTACTGGGTGTGTCTGGGCCCAATAAGGTTTAGGCTTATGTTATTGGGCTTTTTAAAGCCCAATAAGGTTCAGGTGGGTTTTGTGTGTACAATGGCTGAGATTGGCTGTAACTGGGCTAGGATTGGGCCTTCAAAGTCTTCACAGTCTTTGTCAATTGCACACAAATGGGCTGTTGAAATTGATTGAGGGCCCATTTGGTCTTCACAGTCTTCATAATTATACTATTGGGCTTTCCCGGCCCATCAGATGGGTTAAGATTGCATCCAATAGTATTCTTCAGTTCCGGCTCCGGTTTGACTGCTGATTCTTCTGTATTGACTCTGACTTTGACATTTTTGGACTTTGGCCTTGATTTTGCACAGTCTTTTCCATTCCATGCTCAGTTTTGTCATTTTGGCTTGGTTTTCTGTCTTTTTGTTGATATCCACTTCCTGCACAATACAAATGCAAAACAAACATATATTTGGCAGTTTTTGTCTGTTTTTGGTCATTTAAGCTCGTTTTTAGAGGTAAAAGATATGTGTAATTAAGCACTTATCAAATCCCCCAAACTAAGGTATTGTGTGTCCTCACACAAAGGTAGGTGATGGGTTTTGTGTGTTCAATGGCTGAGATTGGCTGTAACTGGGCTAGGATTTGGGCCTTCAAAGTCTTCACAGTCTTCATAATTATACTATTGGGCTTTCCCGGCCCATCAGATGGGTTAAGATTGCATCCAACAGTATTCTTCAGTTCCGGCTCCGGTTTGACTGCTGATTCTTCTGTATTGACTCTGACTTTGATATTTTTAGACTTTGGCCTTGATTTTGCACAGTCTTTTCCATTCCATGCTCAGTTTTGTCATTTTGGCTTGGTTTTCTGCCTTTTTGTTGATATCCACTTCCTGCACAATACAAATGCAAAACAAACATATATTTGGCAGTTTTTGTCTGTTTTTGGTCATTTAAGCTCGTTTTTAGAGGTAAAAGATATGTGTAATTAAGCACTTATCAACTGGCCTGGCAGGGTCTTGGCCGGTTATGACCGGGTCTTGGTCGGTTATGGCCGGGTCTGGCCGGTTACGACTGGTTATGGCCGGGTCGGGCCGGATATGGCCGTTTATGACTGGGCCTGGCTGGGTCTTGGCTGGAACAGCCGGATTTGCTAGATATGCGTCTGTTGGGTTTAATCGGTTATAAGCCGGGTTCACGTATGCAATGTATGGCATGGCTAGAGTTTTATTAAACAAGTCTTTATGTTACTAGTTAATAGATTAGTTAATAGTTTGAGTTAGTAAAAGGTCTGACGTGAACTTGTGTATGTGCATTTGCACTTTGGGTAGAAGGGGTCACAATGGCTATATATAGAGCCATACTTGATATGAATAAACAATGAGTTTAGTCCTTTACATCTTCATTTTCCCAACATATTAATTCACCAAAAAACTACAGCTTTTACCTCACTGATCATTTTAAGTGCAAAACGAGTTGAAGGATCATTTAAAGTTCCCAGACCAAAAGTTTCCTCTATGACGACATCTATAGACGAAGATTTGGAAAAATCCTCACTCGTGAATCATGATGACGTTGGAAGTGGTGTATCCAGCAGTGGACAAAATAAAAGCAGAAAGTGCCGTGATTCAAGTGGATGCAAAAATAATGTGTGATTCATTTAAGAGTTAGTTGCTATAAGTCATCGTTTTAATTACTTCAAGCAAACATTTGAATGTAATGTAATCTGTACGGTTAAATCTAATTGTGATGTTTTTCAATTTTTATAGTCAAACCACTGAAGAACGATCTGCTAAATATGCTTCTACCTCACTTTCTGAGGTAACTTGGCTGTTTGAGATGATGCTTTTGATCTTGTTAACATGACCAAACTTTTGTATCTGCAACTGGTAATCAAAGTTGTATTTTGCGTATGAATGTTGTATCGGATTTGCGCCGATACCAAATACTGAGTTTGTACTCGGATGTTGCAGCGTGTTACTCCTTCATCCAGAAGTTCCAAAAGTTCGAGAAGTGGTGATCATCGGCGTTCTAGGCGTGATTCAACAGAATATCGAGACCGTTCAGAACAATCGCCTCGTCATGGAAGAGACTACAGAGATTATGATAATAAAAGAAGCAGATATGAAAGTTCAAGGAGAACTCCTGGTATAGCTCATTTACAAATTGGTGGCTATTTTGGTAGGAACAATGTGTAATGACAACATCATTTTAATTAAAAAAGTGATTTTCTATTCTATATATGTTGAAATTGGGATGGCTTTGTTCTCTCGGCCTGTGATGATGAATTGATGATGATCCACAAACCAGAAAAGCATATAACTATGATGGTTTTGTGCACATTACACATACCAATCTTTTTTTCACTTGTGGTTCTTTCTTCTGAATGGAACCCTCTTCACCGCCTTGATAAAATGATGAGCTGTTGGCATCAAACACTGTGTCACCTTCTTCCACAGCAGATAGATATATTTTGGGTGGTGAAGGGGCCGGATTGAGCCAGCGAAAATCATCTGTTAGTGTTAACAGGTTCTAAAAGCAGTCACTACAACAACTAACTAACACTAGTACACATGGCTATTTCGACCCATTTTACTTATAAGTGGTGTAAATAAAAATGGAGCTTGGAGAAAAAAAACGGTTCCCAATACATAAAACCTCCCAAATCAAATATTTTTAATGATATCCGATATACTGAACTTGATAATGTAGAGTACCAAAAAAACTTATATAATTTTTTTCCTTTATTTTCCCTTGGAGCTGTTTTCTTTTTCTGTCTACATAGACCGTATAAAATGGTTCAGTTAAAAACATATAAACTCCTAAAAAAAGAATACTCAGGTTTTTGGGCATTACTCACTTCAACATAATTAATGGCTGCAAACGAAAAGCATAACTGCAACAATAATCAATCCACTCGCACTGAATTTTTTGGGTGGTACTGACGTTGTTCAGGTAGTGATTCTGACATTGCACATAATCGCTTAATGATTGGTTAGTCATACTTGTTATTATCTACTCGAATACCTTATTGCTTCATTCAAAAGTGGAGAAAGATCAGAATGACATCTGAACAGTCACGTAAGAAATTGAACATTACCATTTAGACGCAATATTGTGGCTAAGTAAAAAAATTCAGTAGAATTCAACACCACATATTGGTTTGAGGGAAATTAAACAACACATAATCATAAACAAGTTTCACACATATGATGCGTCACTATTACGTCTCTTACACTTATGCAACAAGAAAATTAAACCACACTTACAAACATGCTTGACAATGTAACGTTTATTTATCTACTACATGCACCGCTCCTTGTTGCAGTTACTTTCAACTTCACAATAAAAGCTTGGTATTAGACCTGAAAGAGTTCAAAAAGACAAGAATAAAACCATTTTAGTGATGATTTATTGACTAACTCATGTAAAATCACATTCTACAAAAAGGGAGAACAAAGTACCTCATATATTTTGAAGCACATCGAGAATACGCTGCAATTCAATGACAACGATTTCTATTTTCATTCGCTGTGGTGGGGAATCCAGAGAGCATGATACTCCAATCTTAATAGTTGCAATCAAACATTCTTCCACTTTCTTTGCATTCGCTTCCGTACTTTGCAACACAATTGCATCATTATCAATAACATCGATAGATGATCTGGTAATGCCATGTAAGCAAATTTATGAAGGCTAAGACCTTCATTAAACATGCCGTCTGTTGGCTTTTTCGCAGTCATCACCTCTAGTAATAATATTCCAAAACTGTAGACGTCCCCACTACTTTTCATCTCGCTCCCGATACCATACTCTACAAATTAAAAACTGTTAGTCAATATTAGTCTCCAAGTCTAGTTAGGATTAATTAGTATGTTTCCTTTATTACCAAGTTTCCTTATAGTCGTTTAGGAATGTTTGTTTGAGTGGGCTGGAACCAAAGCCCATTCCTAGTTGGTGTAGACTAGGGATCCAACCCCCTTACCCAATAAAAGGAAGTGAGGGGTTGATGCTCAAAACACACATGCATTCTTCTTATTCTTTCCTTGTAAACTTGTTCGAGGTTTTGTGGTAATACAATATAATCGTTCGGTTCAACTTGTAGTGTTTTGTTCTTCTCATTTATTTATTCTTCAAAGGGTGTCGTTTGAAAGTGCTACTTGTGCTCGATACATTCCGCGATCTAGCGTTCCGCGATCGAACTTCGGATTGTTGTCGTAATCATACAACAAAAACAATTAATTAATTTAAAAACGGTGACCTGTAAGTAAATATAAGCATCATGAAATAAAAGTAGAGTTACCTGGAGATGCATAACCAATTGTTCCTTTATCCCTGGTTGAGTTGTTTTGGTTTAAGTCTGTACCAAGTAGTCGAGCTAAACCAAAGTCTCCAACATTAACCACCATATCATCATCAAGCAGGATGTTACTAGGTTTCAAGTCACCATGAACAATCGTTGTTTGGCATCGAATGTGAAGATAGTCAAGTGCGGTTGCAACATCTTTGAGAATATTTATTCTTTGAAGAAGGTTGAGTTTTGATGTATTTGCACTTGAATGAAGCCAATCGTGTACACTTCCATTGGGCATAAACTCGTAAACCAAAGCTTTCAAATCATTGCCTTGAAAATCAACACTTGAACATGATGTTATTATCTTCAACAGATTACGGTGTCGAATATTCCGCCATGCTTCACATTCTGCAAGAAAACTTTTGAGAGCTCCTCGATTCTGAAGATGTAGAACTTTGACTGCAACAAATCTATCATCGTCAGAATCAAGGATTCCTTTATAAACAGAGCTGAACCCACCCTCGCCAATCAAATTTGCTGTAGAGAAGCCATCAGTAGCCTTGAGAAGTTCATTGTATGAAACTTTCAAGAAACGTTCATTCCTTGAAGATTGAGACGGTTGCCTATTGTGTTTCTTCTTACAGAAAAGACGCACACAATATAATACAACGAGCAACATCGGTGCAATCAAAATGAGTAATAGGAAAAAAGGAAACCTTTTTTTCTTATTACCCGTCTCCTTGCATTTGGGTAACTCAAGTGTGACCAAACCACCACAGATATTGTTCCCCAAAACCGAAAATGCACTTGTGTTGGCAAACACTCCTACAATAGGCACTTCACCCTCAAAGTCATTAAAGGATAGATATTCATAAATTAAAGGAATTTCCCATTTGTTCTAAGAACTGGTCAATTGCCTGACAAATTATTTTGAGAAATGTCGAGAACCCCCAATCCTCCCAAGGAACTTAATGAAGATGGTATCATGCCTTGAAATATGTACCCCTTAGATTTAAACGTTGTACGGCTAATACAGTCGACAAGGCCTACTATAATGATGCTGAAAAGTTATTATAAGATAAATCGAGCTCGCTCAACAACTTGAGATCTTTAATCTCTGGTGGAATTGAACCAGATAGGTTGTTATGTGAAAGATTTAAAAAATTGGTTAGTGATGGAAGTTGAAGAAGTTGTTTGGGTATGTTTCCACTCATCAATGTCTCCAAGGTTTAAACCAACAAGTTTTGTACAATTTCCAAGGCTTGATGGAATATGGCCTTCTAACTTGTTGGAATATAAATAAAGTTTAGTCAACAATGATAAGTTCCTGATGTCGTCAGGGATAGGCCCTGAAAAGTGATTGCTATCTAGATAAAGAACTTGTAGCTTTTGAAGTTTACCAATGGTAGTGGGGATTTTTCCTTTGAACGATTTGACCCCCTAAAAACTAAAGTGGTCAAGGCCAACTAGACTCCTATATTGGAAGGGAGGCTTCCAGATAATTGATTGATTCCTAAACTTAGAAAGGTGAGTTGATCAGAAAGGTTACCTATTGATACAGGAAGAACTCCTGTAAGGTTGCAATTATAAAGATCCAAAACTACTAATCTGGTGCAGTTTTTCAATGAATTAATAAACCTCAAGTCATCAGCTTTCTCGTCCCGTCCTGGAAGTTTGTTATTAGCTAATAAATTCGGTTAATAACATCCTTAGTTTTTTTAAAAACTGTTGTCAACTTCCCACTAAAACTGTTGTTACCCATTTCAAGAAATCTTAATTTAGAGCAATTTGAAATAGAAGGTGGAAGAACACCGGTCAGTTTGTTACCCCATAACTGAAGCCACTCAAGTTTTGGGAGTTGATTGCCAATTTCTGAAGGAAGACTACCAGCGAGGTGATTTTCAGATGAAGAAAAAGTAACTAGGAGTGAGAGGTTGAAAATGGAATGAGGGATGCTTCCATATAAGTTGCAGCCACCAGACGCAAATCCCGTCA
The DNA here is from genome assembly GCA_026074375.1 of Tanacetum coccineum. NCBI lineage: Eukaryota > Viridiplantae > Streptophyta > Magnoliopsida > Asterales > Asteraceae > Tanacetum > Tanacetum coccineum. The sequence continues at coordinate 33,405 of BQNB010049689.1, read as the reverse complement.
AGCTTTTCCAAAGACCCAATGTATCTGGAATGCTCCCACCCAACGGGTTCGTGACGGCAGAGAATACTTCCATTGATGTAATATTCCCCAAAAAAGGTGGAATTCCACCTGTTAAATTATTGTTGGAAATTACAAGCTGAGTAAGTTTCGAGAGTAAACTCATCTCCCTGGGTAAATGCCTTCCAATCTAGCAATAATTTTGAGCGAGAAAAAAGCACTTCGAAGTTATAAAACAACCGAACAAGTTTTGAGGGATGACTCCACTGAAATTGTTTTCATGAAGACCAAGAATACGTAGCCTAGATAGACGACCAAGTTCATGAGGAATGCTTCCTTGAAAACTGTTGTTCCCGAGAGAAAGGTAACTAAGGAAGCTGAGGTTTCCTACATGAGGAGACAACGAGCCTTTTAAGCCTTTCGAAGACGAGTTCATACAGCTGCACTCGTGTTGTGACGCTTTCCACATGAAACACCACTCCATTCACAGAAATGAAAGGAATGGTTCCACGAGGCTAGAAATTGGTATGGATCATGGGTAATCTTTAACTTAAATGACAACAACGCGAGATAATCAGTCTCATTACCGCCATTGGAAGTAGAGACGGTGGCGGAAGTAAGATATGTTACCGCGAGACCGTAAAAGAGAAATGAAATAAGAGAGGAAGATGATGACAGAATCATTGCTTTATCAAAAATTAGTGCAGACCTATGTCATTACTTTTATGTTAAGTTGAGTCAGTCATAGTTTAGTGGGCAGAATAAGTCATGTATGTCCTAGTCTTATGGGTAGTCTTGTTAGTGGTTCAACATTTGACTAGGCAAAGTAGTCAGTAGTGGTGTCCTAGTTTTCAGTCAAGTAGTTAGTGGTCCATCTCTATTTATTGTAATCGTTGGTTCAAGTTTATCATATCAGAAATAAAAAGTCTTTCATTCTCTGGTTCACAATCTCTGTCATTTGTTTCCAGTCTATCCTTTCTCTGATTTACCAGTTTTGTTATATGGTATCAGAGCCTCGTTGAAGCACTGTCACGTATCTGAAGTTCTTCTTGTCTATCAAGAAATTGGTTATCTTGTTGGAGGAGATAAATTACGTGGAGAGAAAGGTGTGGTATACAACATGGAGTTGTCAAATGGGGGAAACAATGTTAACACTCACTATGGTGTTGAAAAACTTGTAGGAACAAACTACAAGTATTGGAGAATGTGCATGGAGGCTTTCCTCCAAGGTCAAGACTTATGGGATTTAGTTGCTGGTGAAGAAACGATTCCGGCGGATACTCCAGCAAATGCTGATCTACGCAGAAAGTGGAAGGTTAAGTGTGGCAAGGCACTCTTTGCATTGAGAACTTCAATTAGTAAAGAGTTCATTGATCATGTTCGTGACATCACTTCTCCAAAGGAAGTTTGGGAAAGCGCTTTGAAAGGTTATTTTCCAAGAAGTACACCGGCAAGAAGAACAATTCTTGGAGAATGAACTGCTTTTTCACAACGCAAGTTGGGAAATGTCCTTTCTGAATAATTCTTTAAAGGTCCAAAAGCCTTTGGCTGAGATTTTTCAGAACTCGAATGTAGGATGAGAAAGATCGAGGAGCTAGACTACGGCGTTTTTATCTCATTCGAAGGTTTGAAGAAGGAGTATACTCCTTTTGTTACCTCTATTCAAGGGTGGGAGAAACAACCTTCTGGAAGAATTAGAAAATCTTCTAGCTAATCAGGAGGCTTTAGCAAGGCAACTTGCTAAAAATATTGACTCAGATGCAGTTCTCTTTTCTGAAGGGAAAATTAACAAAAAGCACACACCAACTGTGAGCAAGAAACCTGAAGGTGAATCAAGTGCTAGGAAATCGGATGATGTAAACTCACAAAATCACAGAGGCCCACCAAAGTGCTACCGATGTGGTAAGATTGGACACATCAAAAAGAATTGTAGAGTGAAGCTGTCAAATGCAAATGTAGCAAGTCAGAGTGAAGGAAATGAACAGCTCAAGTGGGAACAATGCTTTGTCACAGAAGTAGTTGAAAGAAGGGACAACACTATCACTAAGCCCATGCCAGATCTAGTTTTATACAATGAAGAAAGTTGCAACAAGGAATGGATAGTTGACTCAGGTAGCTCTCATCATGTTACTGGAAATGCTTCACTTCTCACAGAGGTGCGTCAACACAAGGAAGAGCGGGTCATCATAACAGCAGATGATTCAACTCATCCTGTAGAAAAAGAAGGTGTTGTAAAGATTAAAGCTGGTGATGAAGGTGATGTTAAATTAGAAGATGTCTATCATGTTCCAGGTTTGAAAAGAAACTTGGTTTAAGTTCCTCAAATTACTGCTTCTGGGAAATATGTTTTGTTTGGGCCGAGTAATGTGAAGATACTTGATAACGTAAGAAATTTAGCTGCTGATGTTATTGTGACCGGTGAAAAGAAAGGTTCGTTGTTTGTCTTATCAGCTGGTGAAGCATATGTAAAGAAGACGAGTCAAAATGATAGTGCGGCGATTTGGCATGCTCGCTTGGGTCACATAGGTTATCAACTATTGCAGCAGATTTCTTCAAAAAGGCTACTTGAAGGTATACCCGTCTTACAACATGTTCGTGAAGATGTAATCTGCCAAGGATGTCAATTTGGTAAATCACATCGCCTTCCTTTCCAGAAGTCAGTAAACCGCAAATCCACTATGTTCGAGCTTGTTCATACTGATTTGATGGGTCCGATGAAGCCATCAAGCTATAGCGGATACTGTTACGTCATGGTGCTGGTAGATGATTTTTCGAAGTACACATGGGTGAAGTTTCTAAAAGAGAAAAGTGAAGCCTTAAAAGTTTTTGTTGAGTTTAAGAATAAGTGGAAAAGGAGTTTGGGAAGAAAATTCAGTGCTTACGAAGTGACAATGGAGGTGAATTCATGTCTGATGATTTTTTCCAGTTTTGCAGCAATAATGGCATTTTGAGGCAGATGACATGCCCGGGTACCCCACAACAGAATGGTGTCTCGGAAAGGAAGTTAGCTCATCTTACTTCCATGAGCCGATCATGGTTACATGATAAAAGTCTTCCGCGTGAGTTGTGGGCAGAAGCCATTAAATGTGCCTCTTATGTGATAAATCGTCTACCTCCTTGGCCGGGTAAGGACAAATCTCCTTTTGAAATTTTATATGAAACAAAGCCAAATGTTAATTATTTTCGGGTATTTGGTTCAGTTTGCTATGTCCATATAGTAAAAAATAAACGAACCAAACTTGATCCCAAGGCAAAGAAATGTGTTTTTGTTGGCTATGATCCGTGTAGGAAAGGATGGAAATGCATGGACCCGGAAACAAAGAAGTTTGTCACTTCTCGGGATGTAGTGTTTGATGAAGCATCAACCATTCTAAGCTCAATACAAAAGAATACTGTTAAAAAGCCTATATTGAAGAAAGTTCATGATATTTTCCCTTTCTTAATCCAGAAAGAAAAATGAAGTCAGGACATTCTCAGGTTAGTAACCCAACAAAAAAAAATATACGAAGGGTGAAACTTCAAAAAACTCTGATGAAGACCAAGCATCAAGAAACCATGTGTCTGATGATGTTGATGTTGAGCAATCAGAACGACGGCCTGCAAGGGATAAAAGACAACCATCTTACCTCGATGATTATGAGGTAAACATTAATAACTGCAGTGTTACTCAATGCTTCTTTACAGGAGGAGTAGTTGTTGGAGAACCAACGTGTTATGAAGAAGCTAAAGGTAAAGCAGATTGGGAAGCAGCTATGAAAGAAGAAATTGAAGCCCTGAACAAAAATCAAACGTGGGTCTTGGTGCAGAAACCACAGAATTGTAAGCCCGTAACGTGTAAATGGGTTTACCGGTTAAAGAAAAATCCTGATGGGAGTATCAATAGGTGCAAGGCTAGACTAGTTGCACGTGGTTTCTCTCAAAGCTATGGATTGGATTATGAGGAAACGTTCAAGCACCCGGGTTGGCAAAGAGGTAACCGTTTGAGAACAAGTTCTCTCTTGCAGCTTATAAGAGTTGGAAAGTGTGGCAGCTTGATATAAAGAACGCTTTCCTTTATGGAGAACTTGACCGTGGCGTGTTTATGGAGCAACCGACTGGCTATTTTTCTAAGGAGCATCCTCACTATGTTTGTCGCTTAAAGAAGGCATTATACGGCCTTAAACAAGCACCACGTGCTTGGTATGGTAAAGTTGCTCAATATCTTAACTTTTGTGGTTTCAAGGTTTTGTGATGCAGATTCTAGTTTATTTATTAAATTAGATCGAAAGTACATTTGTTAGTCTTATTATATGTGACGATTATGTGAGTAATAACCGGAAACGATGAGCCGAGATTTCCTTGTTTAAAGGATGAAATCTTCCTATTACGATTTGAAGATGAAGAATTTAGGAGAGGCTAGTTATTTTCTTGGTTTGGAGGTTGAAAATACAGACCAAGGGTACTTCATTTCTCAAAGAGGATATGCTAAAGAGCTGCTCAGCAAACGTTTTGGCATGGACAAGTCAACTGAAACAGAGACCCCAATGAGCCAAATCTAAAACTCAGGAAGAATGAAGGCACGTTGTTGAAGGATGTTAAGAAGTATCGACAACTTGTTGGTAGCTTAATTTATTTGACAATCACAAGAACGCAAACTTCATTATTGTGATTGGGAAAAGTTTCTCGAGTTCCATGCAATCCCTAGAACATTCCCATTTAAGGCAGCAAAAATGATTTTAAATAAAAAAAGGTTATCTTTGACTATGGCCTTTTATATATGAAAACAAATCATTTTGTTTGCAGCAAAGTTTTACTGATGCGGATTGGCAGGAAATTGGAGATGATCGGCATTTCGTACCACAGAGGTAATTGGTTTCAGCACAGTTTCCGCTTATGGTCTCTTAGGTGTAGCAAAACGGCAATCAGTGGTCACATTTATCTAGCACTGAAGGACCGAATATGTTGGCTGCAACAATGACAGCACAATAATGTATTGGCTTACAAGGTTGGTTGGAGACATGATGGCAAGTTCGAGTACGCAGTTAGAAGTTAGAAGTGATAATGACACACCATTAAACCATGCCACTAACCCCGTTTTTTCAACAGCACGAAGACCAAGCATATCGAAGTTCTTATCACTACATCGGAAAAAGTGTTAGATCGAGAAATTGAGCTGAAAGGAATTCCTACTGATAGACAAGTTGCGGATATATTTACAAAAGCTTTAGAAAAGCCTAAGTTTGACTTCTTTAGAGATGCACTTGGAGTTACTAGCCGTGAGTCTGCACTAAAGGGGGATATCAAAAATTAGTGCAGACCTATGTCATTACTTTTATGTTAAGTTGAGTCAGTCATAGTTTAGTGGGCAGAATAAGTCATGTATGTCCTAGTCTTATGGGTAGTCTTGTAAGTGTTCAAACATTTGACATGAGGCAAAGTATCATAGTGTGTCCTAGTTTTTCAGTCAAGTATTAGTGGTCCATCTCTATTTATTGTAATCGTTGGTTCAAGTTTATCATATCAGAAATAAAAAGTCTTTCATTCTCTGGTTCACAATCTCTGTCATTTGTTTCCAGTCTATCCTTTCTCTGATTTACCAGTTTTGTTATATGCTTGTGGTGAATTCATTTTTGGAAATTTACTTAAAATTATGAGAACAAGATTTGGCTTTTTATCCTTAGTTTTGCATGTTAACGTTGGTGAAATGAATGGCTTCCACAAATTCCTTATCATCTTCACCAAGACTTTTCTACGTTCGCGACACAAATCGTTTTCAACATTAACTACTCTAGTAATACATTAGAATATTTTTTTACAAGAACATATCATCCACCTGTCTAATCATCCAACATATTCATTCTAAACACTGGACCAATTCAAATTTTTATGAAGTCAAATCATAAAAGACTTTTTAAAGAAGACTTGTATATTAGGAAACTATACCATATCTTGCATAAAAGGAGTGGCAAGAATAAATAAAACAATGTAACATGAAACGAAAAAGTTAAACACGTTTTTTATTAGCGTGTTTCAAATAAGAGCGATTAAACAAAATTCAAATGCTAAGGAGCCGTTTAGTTGGGAAAAAATATCTCATTTTTCCAAAAAAAATTATGTGAAAAGGAAAATATTCAAAATCCGTTTAGTAGCATTTTTTTCAAAAAAAAGTGGAATTCTCATTCTCACTTTTTTAACAACATTTTTAAAAAAAATTGAAAAGCCCAATTTATCATTCTCACTCTTTCATTTCTTTTCAATACAAAGGAAGAATGTAACTCTAACTAAACGGATTTTCATAAATCTCAACTATTCTCTAAAGAAGCAAAACAATTCTCTTCTCTAGAGAATTAGAAACAAATAGGAAAAAATTTCACCAACTAAACGGCCCCTAAACCTTGCTAAACATTATTTTTCAAAAATGTTCGCCAAACACAGTTTCTTATTATGTTTTGGAAGCGCAATTATCAAATGTCCGAAACATGGATACATAGTTTCATAAAGGAGTAACAAATAACAACAAACAACTAGTAGCTAGAAACAAAATCAATGAACGAATGTGAATGACAATTAAATATATAAGTAGATGATGCGATACATCTATCTGCGTAACTTAGTTCAACTCAAACCCGACTAAGCTTATACGGGTTGAAAAACCTTATGCCAGTTATGAACACACAAATATTTAACTTCAAACTTCAGTTTCTGAATTTGTAAAACTGAACATTCAGTTTCTGACTTTGTAAGGATCTTTGGTGATCTTTGACTTAAATGACAACAGTGCAAGATAATATGTCTCATTACCACCACTAGAAGTAGACGTTGGCGAACAAAGACAATGTTAGAGCCCCATATATCAAAACTTGGCAACACCAAGTTTTGCTGTCACGTCAAGCCCACAATCAGCATAACACAAAACACGCACAACACTCCCCTAATCATAACAAACCAAATAACACCCACTCACCTCTTTATTTGTCAATAAAACGCCCCTAAACAATTATTTCATTCTTTTAACAAACTAACTATTTCATTCATAATTAAACATGCAAATTACATTAAAAAAAACACATTACGAAATTAAAAAAAAAATACATTACGAAATAAAAAAAACATTACGAAATTAAAAAAACATTACGAAATAAAAAAAACCAACATATTACGAAAAAAATTACATTACGAAATTAAAAAAAAAACTACTCTTCTTCGTCTTCGTCGTCCTCGGTCCACCCAAATCATTTTTCATTTTGTTTTTGATCAAAATTTTTTTTGCATCTTGATGCCAATAGGCGTCTGTCTTTCGCCAAATCCTTGGTGCTAATAGCAGGAAACCCTCAACCTTCCTCCAACCGCATTAGTGTGCGGTCCTTTGTCGGCTTGAGCTCGAAAGTCTCCTTCGGAGGCGCTTCCCGTTTCAGACGAAGCACCTGCTCATTAGCTCCCCGAATAGGGGGGCCGACAGCGCTAACTTCCATCGTTGCTACGCCCGATGCGATCCGGAGTAATGCTTTCTTGGTGGGGCCGATGTTTGCCAGGGCGAAAGACGTGTTCGTGCATCAGTGACCGAATAGATCCTCCTGGCTAGCCCCGGTGAACGTCTCCGGTTAAGTCAACTTTGTTCCGTGCGTCCCATTACGGGTGGAAATCTCAAAACGGCCCAATATCTTCTTGAGAAAAACGCAAACCCCTCTATGCTCGTACACGGTACATACTTTGAGCCGTTTCAAATAATTCCACAGTTTTTCGCCACTTTTTCCCCCAAACTTTTTGGCCCGTTTGTACGAGCAGGACGTTGAACTTTTGGCAATTGGCATTCAACGTAATGTCATTTTACTGATCAACCATATCATTCGTACGGTTTGAAAATTTTCGAATTGAACATCGATCAAAACCCGATACCAAAAACGTGTCATGCTTTTTGTGACCTTCCGACATTATTATCTTCGGAAACCCCACGTAACATGTATGCAGAGCAATTCTTCTACGACCGTAGCCTACGTCCCGCAGCTACCGGGCTCTTCTCCTGTATGTGCTCTCTCAACATTTTTTTCCCTTTCGGCCATTTTTTTCTTGCGACCAAAGCCTTTTTGGCAGAATGCGACTTGTTTGAGGTTGAGTAAGTGTTATTGGAAGATTCCAGAGTGGAAATGAATGGTGGGTTTTTTGATGTAGATTATATAAATCACGGTTTTGGATTTGTGATTGTTTGTCATCCGTAAAAAAGCTTGTTGTGTGTTCTTGTTGGTATTGTTGAAACTGTTCCGGCGTCCTCCGACCCGTGAAAGAGATTCATGAAACTGTTGACGGGGCAATTTCAGACATTTTTGATATGCTAAAAAGATGTATGTTAGAATTTGAATGAGTGTGAATTTGTAATGTGATTTTGTATTTGGGTAATGAGTTGTATATATAAGTAAGTTAGTGAGGGGGTGTAAAATGATTTTTTTTTTAAATCAGCCGTTTTAGGAGGTAAAATGAAAAAAATTTAATTTTTTTTAATTTTTTTTTTATAAATACTAGCCGTTAGGGGCTAAAATGAAACATTTCAAAATTGGGGGGAAAGAGTAAAATTTAAATTCTAGCCGTTAGGAGGGTAAAATGAAATTTTTTTTTAAAAAAAAAACACCCCAACGCGCGTTGGCCGGCCAACGCCGAGCCCAACGCCGTTGGGCAACGCGTTGGAAGGGTGTAGTAACGCCGGACAACGCCGGCCAACGCCGTTGCCGGCGTTACTACACCGAGTGCTCTTAGTTTTGCATGTTAACGTTGGTGACATGCAACTGGTGAAATGATTGGCTTCCACAAATTCCCAAGTAGCACGAATAGTCTATCATCCACATATTCATTCTAAACTTGACCAAGTCAATTTGATAATAACTACTACTAGTATTTTTTATGTTTAATCACAAAAGACTTTTAAGAAGACTTGAGATATGGAAGACGAGTGGCGGATCCAGGAATTTAGATTAGGGTATGCACTTATAGTAATGTTTTTAATTGTATTCGATTATCGGGTTGGGTTTTGCGGGTCAGATTTTTTCGGGTCGGATTTTCTGTGATTCGAAGTACGCGTGCATAGCAATAAGATTTATAGCGGCATATAGTTATAACAAGCATAGTTACCCGCGTGTTGCTGCGGGGCGGTGTTTCTTTTATCATAGATGTGGTTGTTTTTTTAAGCACGATTGCCCGCTGCTTGATTGCTGGGCCTAATAATTTTCTATAAATATTTTTTTTTCGCAGTTTTTTTTTCCGGTCACTGTGTTTAATAGTTTTTTATATGGGCTTATGTGTTGGCCGTCATATCGTGGGTATTTTTTGATCTGAATAAATCTATATTTTTTTTCCTATTTTGTGTTGAGCAATATTTTTTATTTTTTATTTTGTGCGGGTTTATTTTTTCAGTCTCATGTTTAATAGTTTTTTTATATGGGCTTATGTGTTGGGCGGGCGTAATGTCGCGTGTATTTTTTTATCTGAATAAATCTATATAATTTTTTCCTATTTTGTGCTGAGCAATTTTTTTTTAACGGGTTTATTTTTACGGTCTCATGTTTAATAGTTTTTTTTATATGGGCTTATGTGTTGGGCCTCATGGCGTGGATATTTTTTTATCTGAATAAATCAGTAATTTTGTAAAAAAAAATTCTATTTTGTGCCGAGCAATTTTTTATTTTTAATTTTTAAGTTGCCTACTTAAACAAAAAAAAGTGTTAAATGGACCGGCCCAAAATAGCAGCCCAATGGGCCTGTTACTGTATTATTTTTAAAATTTGTATGTTATGTTAATTTTTTAAAGGTTATGCGTTTAAAGGTTGTTTTTTTGGCTATTTGGGTTTATTTTAATATAATTTTATGAGATTGGGTAAATATGTGTTAAACATTGATTGTTCGCGCGTTGATGCGGGGTATTAAATTTTATTTTTTTTATATTTTGTGCGACTTTATTTTTCCGGTGTCATGTTTAATAAAAAAAATTTATAAGGGCCTTATGTGATAGGGCGCATGTCGTGGGTATTTTTTTGAACTGAAATAAATCAATACTTTGTAAAAAAATTTGTTATATTGGTGCCGATCCAAAATTTTTTTAATTATGTTTGTGCAATAGAGTATTTTTTCTGACTTTGTAAGGATCTTTGGTGATCTTTGACTTAAATGACAACAGTGCAAGATAATATGTCTCATTACCACCACTAGAAGCAGAGACGGTGGCGGAACTAAGACATGTTATCGCAAGACTATAAAGGAGAAAAGAAATAAGAGAGGAAGATGATGAGAAAATCATTGCTTGTGGTGAATTCATTTTCATGCAACTGGTGAAATGATTGGCTTCCACAAATTCCCAAGTAGCACGAATAGTCTATCATCCACATATTCATTCTAAACTTGACCAAGTCAATTTGATAATAACTACTACTACTAGTATTTTTTATGTTTAATCACAAAAGACTTTTAAGAAGACATGAGATATGGAAGACGAGTGGCGGATCCAGGAATTTAGATTAGGGTATGCACTTATAGTAATGTTTTTAATTGTATTCGATTATCGGGTTGGGTTTTGCGGGTCAGATTTTTTCGTGTCGGATTTTCCGTGATTCGAAGTACGCGTGCACAGCAATAAGATTTATAGCGGCATATACTTATAATTATATTTTGGTCAAGTGTATTGTGTAACGTTTTGTGTAACCAAAATATCACTATAACTATCAACCGTTATAAAATCCCGCTGCTATGCACGCGTAGCCGTCTAGTATTAATAAATCGTGTTTTAGTTTTATGTATTTTCTCAAGTCAACTTTTATATTTTTGTGTGTTTCCTTAAATAAATTTTAGGTTTTCAAGTATTTCATGTTTTAAAAAAATTTGATACACCCATTATATATGTAGTATACAACTTTTATATTTGTGTGTGTTTCCTTAATTCGCGTGTTTCCTTAAATAGATTTTAAGATTTCAAGTTTTATATTTTTGTATGTTTCCTTAATTTGTGTGTTTCCTTAAACAAATTTTAAGATTTTAGGCTGCGTTTAGTTAGGGGAAAACACCCTTGTTTTCCAAAAAATGTTTTGTGGAAAACAAGGAAAACAGAAATCGCGTTCAATTCGTCGTTTTCCAACAAAATTCTCTACAAAACACAAAATCCATATTTCCTCCTTTTAGACACAAAACTAGAAAACAATTTTATTTTGTTTTCCCTATTTTCCTTTTATGACACCCGGATCTATTTTCCCCCTTATTTCCTCTGTTTTATACATTTTATACATTTTAGTACGTTTTTATAAGTTTTTTGATGTTTATGTACGCTTACAGACTTTTTTTTACGTTTTCGTCCGTTTTTTACGATTTCGACATTTTTTATGTTTTCGCCCGTATATTTACGTTTTCATCCGTTTTTTTACGATTTCGTCCATTTTTAACGATTTCGTCCGTTTTTTTACGATTTCGTCTGTTTTTTTACATTTTCGTCTTTTTTTTTACGATTTCGTCTATTTTTTTACGTTTTCGTCTGTTTTTTACGACTTCGTCCGTTTTTACGATTTCGTCCGTTTTTTACGACTTCGTCCATTTTTACGATTTCGTCCGTTTTTTACGATTTCATTCGTTATGTTTTCGTCCGTTTTCTTACAATTTCGTCTGTTTTTTTACGATTTCGTCCGTTTTTTACGTTTTCGTCCTTTTTTTACGATCGATTTCGTTCGTTTTTTTACGTTTGCGTCCGTTTTTTTACGTTTTCGTCCGTGTTTTTACGATTTCGTCCGTTTTTTACGTTTTCGTCTGTTTTTTACGATTCCGTTCGTCTTTTTATGTATTCGTCCATTTTTACGATTTCGTCTGGTTTTTACGTTTTCGTCCGTTTTTTACGTTTTCGTCCGTTTTTACGTTTTCGCCCGTTTTTTACGATCTCGTCCGTTTTTTAACGATCTCGTCTGTTTTTTTAACGATCTCGTCTATTTGTTACGTTTTTGTCTGTTTTTTTACGATTTTGTCCGTTTTTCATACGAAAACGTAAAATTACAGGCGAAAATGTAAAAAACGAACAAAAACGTAAAAACTGACAAAAACATAAAAAAAACCCGGACGAAAACGTAAAAATATCGAACGAAATCGTAAAAAATGGTCGAAAACATAAAAAACGGATGAAATCGTAAAAAATGGACGAAAAGGTAAAAAACAGACGAAATCGTAAAAAAACAAACGAAATCATAAAAGAACGGACGAAATCGTAAAAAAAAGACGCAATCGTAAAAAAACAGGCAAAAACGTTAAAAAAGACGAAATCGTAAAAAAATGGACGAAATCGTAAAAAAATAGACGACATCGTAAAAATTAACGAAAACGTAAAAAACCAGACGATAACGTAAAAAAACGGACGAAATCATAAAAAAACGGGCGAAAACGTAAAAAACGGATGAAATCGTAAAAAACAGACGAAAACGTAAGAAACGGACGAAATCCTTAAAAAATAGACGAAATCGTAAAAGAACGGACGAAATCCTAAAAAAAAGACGCAATCATAAAAAAACAGACGAAAATGTTAAAAAAGGACGAAATCGTAAAAAAACGAACGAAATCGTAAAAAAACATAAAAAAGGTTGAAATCGTAAAAAAATAGACGAAAACATAAAAAAGGTTGAAATCGTAAAAAAAATGACGAAATCGTAAAAAAACTGACGCAAACGTAAAAAAATGGACGAAATCGTAAAAAAACTGACGAAAACATAAAAAGGACGAAATCGTAAAAAAAAGACGAAATTGTTAAAAAACTGACGCAAACGTAAAAAATGGACGAAAACGTAAAAAAAGGATGAAATCGTAAAAAAACTAACGAAATTGTAAAAAAACTGACAAAAACGTAAAAAAGACGAAATCGTAAAAAAGGGACGAAATCGTAAAAAAGGGACGAAATCGTAAAAAAACGGACGAAATCGTAAAAAACGGACGAAATCGTAAAAAACGGACGAAAACGGAAAAAAGGACGAAAAGGTATAAATACGGATGAAAACGTAAATAAACGGACGAAAAAGTAAAAATACAGACGAAAACTTAAAAAACGGAAGAAATCGTAAAAAAAACCATTAAATAAATAAGATGCACCCAGTAGCCCATTTACTCCCATTAGTGCTCGTTTTAGCCCGTGCCCGTTTTCCCTGATTCCCGCGTCCCCCGGCCCACCCGTTTTGCCGCCTCTATGTTTGTGTTTCGAATATGTCTTTATAATATTACAAAAGTAAATTGAGAATTGAGATAAAAACAAAAACACTTAAACATGTATTCTAGTATTGTAAAATGAAAAACACAAACAAATGTTTCTTTAACTAAACGCGTTTTCCAAATTTTTAATTGTTTTGTGGAGATAGGAACCCCCTCTTTTTTCCTACAAAACAGGAAATATAAAATAATAGAAAATGTTTTCCAACTAAACACAACCTATAAGTATTTCAAATTTTCAAGAAATAAGATACATTGTAGATGCAAAAAAAAGTCAAAATTTTAAATAGATTAATTCTCCAATTTGACACGAAAAACAAAATAAAAGTACTAAAGACAACAAGCATAAATAGAAGGCTTGGACTTTTTTTCATCAACGGTAAAGTGACAAAATTGCTAATACAGTAGAAACTCTATAAAATAATACACTTGGGACGACCAAAATTTATTAATTAAAAGAGTTATTAATTAATCGATAAAAAAATAAAAAATCTAATTAATTTATATATTAATTAATATTTTATTAATTTATAGTATACAAATGGTTGGAAGAAAAATTCTCTATATATTAATTAATATTTTATTAATTATGTAAGACAAATGCATGTTATAATCAAATGAACCCCAATTTGAAAGAAACCTTCAGATCTCCCACCTTATTTATGCTTCTTGTGTTCAATGTATCACTTTATGGACATTAAAAATATTTTCTATATAAATACAAGATCAAAATAGGTTAACACAAACAAATCATACACACAACATGGCTTCCCATCTTAAAGGTGTGAAAAAAACAACAATGACAGACGAGATTCGAAGAGCATTATGCAAGCACAACAAGGATAATTGCCAAGTCTCACTCAAAGCAATGCAAGAATGGGTACATATAACAATTGGTTTTGCAGGTTAGTCAAGCGATCAATAACGAATATAGTTAAGCGTTCTTTAAGTATCTCTCACAAAATATTGCTCCCTGGAAATAGGCGATGTTTGAACGAACACACAAACCGGCAAAATTTCCTGACCTAGAAAAATCTCTCTATGAATGGATTCTTCAATATCAAGAACATGTGAATATGACAGGTGAACTAATCATCGAGAAGGCGAAAAAGTTCATAAATGTATTAGATGCAATGAATCTTGCAATTTCAGCATGGACTATGGATGTTAGTGCAAATACAATTGCGAACTGCTGTTCCGTCCATTGTAAACTTCGATCAACAGAAAACTAGACTTTTGAGAACTCAGATAAGGTGTGAAAGCACTCAAGAACTCCAGACTTTGAATCACAGAGTTTGTTTAATCCAAGCAAAGGATGCGACGATGTTCTGACACACCCAGAAGAAAATTGTAGTTTGCAACAGTTGTTGGACTGATGAAGGAAATTATTGAAAGCCGTTATTGAATTAATAAAGATAATATCGATGAATACGAAGATGAAAGTTCTACAATTGAACCCCCTTCGCGAAACGAAAGCTATTAAAGCGGCAATGTCACATTGAACAATTTTTCTTGAGTGATCTATGAGAAAACAACACCAGAAGTTCTTACCATGCTAAGGAAAATTAGAGACGAGATTCAAGGGGAAATTGATTTCAACAAAAAACAAAAGACAATTGAGTCATTTTTCAAGAAACCTTCATAAATCATTCATGTAATATGCTATATATAAGGAATTATTAATTTATATTTTATATGGGGTCTAAAGAAATTATCAAAAATGTATTATCTTATAATTTTAGCGAATTATTAATTTAGCACCCTATCCCCGAGTCGGGACCGGCAAAAAATATTATCTTAGAGAGTTTATTAAATAATCGAGTATTAATTTATCGAGTTTCTACTGTATATGTAAAGTTATAGATATGAGTGGGTTGGGCTTAGGAGGGGAAATGGGTGGGCTATAACTAATTCACTTAACTTCACGACTACAGATAATACATTAAAACCTATTGACTTTTCAGCCGTCTTCTTCTTCAATGTGCAGCCAACATACCCAGAAGCAAACAATCGAGTTTTTCTTTTTCTTCTTCATTTTTTCTTTTTCTTGGAATCAATAGGTATGCACTGATAATTTTTTTGTATTTTAGAGGGTGTGCACTCACATACTCGTAGTGTATTTTATACTAACTTTTGTAAAAACAATTTTCTTTTACACTACTAAATTTTTTTACAGGGTATGCACGTGCATACCCTGTCTACAATGTAGATCCGCCCCTGTGGAAGACTATACTTATCTTGCATATAAAGGAGTTGCAAGTATAATTATAAAAAATAAAATGACGAAAAAGTTAAATAAGAGTGATTAAACAAAATTCAAAAGCTAACGAGGCGTTTAGTTGGCGAAAAATATCTAATTTTTCCAAAAAAAATCACGTGAAAAGGAAAATATTGAAAATCCGTTTAGTCGCATTTTTTCAACATTTTTCAAAAAAAATGGAATTCTCATTCTTAGTTTTTTATCAACATTTTTTCAAAAAAAAATGAAAAGCCCAATTTATCATTCTCACTCTTTCTCATTTCTTTTCATTAAAATAAATTATTCAAGACCATACTTTCCGAGCAGCCAAATGTAAATGGTTTTTTTTTTTTTTTTTTTTTTACAATCTACACTTGTACGATAGAAACACAAAGGATCCTTCATACTACCCGTCCTCGTCAATTGAAAAAAAAGCATGATTTATGACACGATTGACGCTAACCATATTACACACCATGTACAAGTGTTCAATCTTCTCAATGACGGCGCTAAAACGGCTACCATTGGGTACATCATTCCCTTCATTTTCAGCAGCCTCTCCCTACATATGTCAAAACAGTGATCAATGAGAAAGCATAAAAAAGAAAGATCTGAAAACATATACCAAATCCTTGTACTAGTCAAACAAAACTAAAGTAACCCAAGGCAATGATCAAGAAACAAGCTTTCATTTTAGTTGCAACAAAAACGATAATGAAATCACACAATCTTCAGATTGCAAGAAAAGCGACAAGTTTTTGGACTCTGGAAAAGCCAGGGAAAAGCTCAAACCTTTAAAAGATAGGATGGACTCTGGAATCCTGTGAAAGGATTAAGTTTGTTCACAATATTAATATGAGTCGTCTTTAGGCCAGGTTGTATAAATGCCTTGTACATTGGATAAACCTGTACACACAAAGTAGCTGATTAATTTGAGTAATGTTTTATCTCTAACACGTCAAGCGGGTAATATAAATCTATAAAAGAAACATTGTTTAAAAAGAAATGGGTCAAAAGTAGCTAGACCTGTATTTTCAAATCATAAAACGTCTTTAGTTGGTTTATACAAATAAGTAGGTTAATATGGAGATATGATACTTTTTTAGTCATACTTGACATGGCAAATATAGATTTTGTATTAGCTAGAGGAACATGAAGAGTGCAAGTAAACTTGTTTTTATTTAGGTTAATTTTTCAACAAGAAAATCATGGACTTAATAACCCACTTTAATCATCAATAGTTCATACATGAATATATTTACGGATGAATTCATGGAATTCTCCTCGGAAGTCACACAAAGACTCAATGAGCGTATAAAGGAAAACGAAAATAAACCTAGGAAAATCAAGAAGATCACAAGGTATCCCGACACTAAGGATTTGGAACCCCTTAATGATCATAAATTCTCCGATACACCAAAAATTATCTCACCAAAGTCACTCTGTGTCAAACACGTTCGCACAATCCTCCCTAGTCCACCTCTTGTAAGGGAAAGTACCTTTGGCTTTAAGACTGGTACAAACATCAATCAAAACATCGAGTCCCGATATGATGCAGAAAATTCGAACCAACAATTTACCCCACAAGTCCTCCCATCATTTATGGAAAACACACTGCCCGTGACTTACCCGGATGAAGTAAAATAAATTATAGGAATCCCGATCGAGGTAGAACCTTTAGACGAAATACCACTAGAGGATTTAGGCTTGAATACTTGTAATCATGACATTCCTCTTAGTTCTAGGGAAATTCCTAATTTTGATGAACCGGAGCGTCAACCACAACCCTTACCTAGTTATCCATCCTTTGATATAAGTTTATGAGAAGAAAGAGACCCCACCTATCAAGCCACTCAGTCCGAATAGTTTTAAGATAAAGGTAGTAGATCTCTTAACCAGTTATACACCATCTTCACCTCACTTGGCGTCTTTCCACCCTAAGGATACATACTGTGATTATCACCCATGCATTGGCAACCCCAAGAAACATTATGGATTTAAACCGGGTTTATTAGGACTTAGTGGATCCTTAGGTGTTGATTTTTCGAAATTAGGAATGATAGAAGATGGTTGGGAATTAGAATATGAGGAAGTTTCTTTTATAGGAAGAGGACTTAATTCACCCGTTAGGCCAAAAGAAGTTGAGAATGTTTGGATTAAAGAAACACACCGGTTGGAGCACAAAATTCAACAAATACTTTTTCAACATATGGCTCCTTCTCGCCACCATGATGTGTACCATTACTATTACCCACACTTGAACTCAAGTGTAGGGGAACCTTCCCGTAAATCTGTTAAATAAGGGTAGAGTCAGGCTCACGACTCGAACAAAAACAAGCGCTTCTTGGGAGGCAACCCAATTTATTTTTCTCGCATCTTAGGAGTGTCATGTGTGTTTTATTCTTCATAGTTTATTTTATTATGTTTGAATTATCTTGTAATCATGCTTTGCATTGTTTTTAACCTCGCATTAATCTCAATCAAAGGTATTTTGCAATCTATAAGTGTAGGGGAATCTATTCGACTTTTAAGCCATATTCAAACATGTTCAATAAATTGTTTAGAATAATTCGCGTCAGTATCGAGTCATATGATTGAATTGTTAAACTTTAAGCATTCTTTACAGATTTTTATACAGGAGCTAACATATGGAATCAAGTGCAGGAAACTTTTCATTGAAAAATAAAAATTTCTTTTTCACAGACAGTGGAGACGGCGTCACGTTTACACGTAACGCCGTCACCTCGACACCTGAGACGGGGTCACCAAAACCCCGACGGCGTTAAACGCCCAGGTCCTGAAAACCAAATTTTTTTAATTTTTTTTGATAATAAAACTCGCGCAACATTTGATATATGTATCCTCCTGTATAAACCTGCAAAGCCCTGATCAACTTAACAATTCTTTCATCCTATCTATCGAGTCGAACCCTAAATTCTTATTGTATATTGTAAAACGCACATTTTATGCTTGGTATAGTTTTCTATGTCTTTGATTACAGGTTATATTTGATGAGAAGAAGCTTGGAGATTCTTAGAAAGTTCCATTGGACGATTCTTGGAGGACGATTTAATCAGTTATTGCATGTTTCTTCTCCTTTATTGAGCAAACCAGGGGAGTACTAGTTTCTTTTACTTGTTTCTTTTTCCCTTTATATGTTTTAACGGGTACTTCCAGAGAACATTGGGGACAATGTTCAAAATAAGTGTAGGGGGAAATAAGCCTTAGAAACTATTTTTTTATTTGTCATTTGCTTCGTTTTTAAAAAGATGGGTAATATATCTAAAAATAGCATAAAATGGTGATTTTTACCAAAATTTAATTTTTTTTATGACATATACCAACGAAAACTAAGTATTATTAATGTCCCATGGATAGGAATTTACATGACTAGCACACAACCCTTAAAATTCCACCCCAAAAATGTGAGGTTCGCCCCTAGTTCTTTAGGAATTCGGGTACCTATCATCGGTAACCCAAGATGATTTTATCTTTACCCGGTTCAAGTTAAGGAGTGAGCAGTCACATGTGTCTATTCCGTCGTTACGGATGTGTACATGTGGTCTTCGTCGCCTTTTCTGGAATGTCTGGTGTTAGTAAAATTCATATGAGTGTACCGGTAGTATATTAAATTCTAGAACTTGTTTTAGTGATGCATCCCGAGACCGCATAGTAAGTATTAGGATTTGCTTGATAAGAGGCATTAGGATTAACCCATGTTTTACACCTGTAATTGTTATGATGGTCACCTCGATCATATAACTATCCCACACCCTTGCCATGCACTCACCTTTAGTGCAGGACACCCTAGTACAACCCTCCGAGCCTATCCTTTTTCACGGTTCTCGTAATTTTTTGGTTAATCCGGACTATTAATGAAGAGCATTGTCACCCTTAAACCAATCGTTACACCCAAAAAGCCTTAGCCTACCCCATATGTACTCACCTTTAGTACATTATTGTTTTAACCCAAGTTAATTATTGAGTACACGGTTGCTAAGTCCTTATCCTTGTAAATACAGTTTTGGGACGATTGGGATTCATGGTAGTATTTATTTCACGGAAGAATGGGGAAGAAAAGTTAAGTCAATACCCCCATATGTTTGTCAAATGATCTCCATGTTATTTTGATCCACCTCAAATCGGGTCATTAGTTAGGTTGTATATATCAAACATGTAAAAGCTCAAGTGTAGGGGTACGTGTTATAAACCCCCATATTGTATTATGTTATCATTAAAAAAAATGAGAAAAGAAAAAGAAAGAGATTGATGTAGAGTTTTGTAGAGTTTGTATATCTTCGTCCGAGTCTTGGCTTAGCAACCAAACCAGCGTGTATTCGTGTAAATAATTAACTAACCCTTCCATTCCAAATTCACCCAAAGCCACCTAAATGTATCCCATCCGTTTCCGTTTCCTTTACATATATCTTACACCTACACCCCACAACCCTTTAAAAGTCCTCTTAGATAGTAAGGAATAATACTTGCTCCTAGCGGTGAAGGTTTGATCCTTTACCAAGCCTATGGTAATTTATATACTATGACAGGTAATGAGTGTTGAATTTTCCGTTTCCCCCATATGTTATAATTCATTATACACCCGAGAGGAAGAGGGAATCCCAAACACTTATATGAGGTGCTAATATGTATTTTACGTGCCTTTAATAACGAGGTCTAGAAGGTTGTGTTGTAGAATATTTTTAAAGAGTAGGTAAAATGACCCCTCATATTGTTATTGTCTAGATAGAAAAACCTATTTGCTTAAGGACAAGCAAATCCCAAGTGTAGGGGTATTTGATGAGGTGTCATTTTATATACTTTTTCGGGGCCATTTAACCCCCAATATCGTGTATTTATGCCCAAAATAGGTACTTAATCGTTCTTTTTTAGGTATTTCTCATTTGGATGACATTTGGTAGAATTACACATGACTTGGGCTCATTTGGAGAAGAAACGGACGAGATTACGAACCAACACCAAGACTCTTGAAGATTTGTGTTCACAGACCCTAGAGACGGCGTCGCATTCATCTAGAGACGGCGTCACATCTTTCCAGACGACGTCATCCCGCACCGACTCAACACGGATCTAGAAGATTCTCTTTCACGACGGCGTCACGACTAAAATACGATGCCGTCGCCGCGTATTTCCTATATATACAAACCCGAATTTAGGTTTTTGAGTATGTAAATTTAGAATAAAAAGAGGGTACAAACCCTAGTTCGTTTAGCAGCCATAGAAGATGATTTTAGGGCTTAAAAACCCTATTGTAACTCTTCCAATTTATGTTTTAATCAAGTAAGATTTACATTATCATTCAATATGTCTATGTGTTGTGTGATTAATTGTTCTTGCTTTATTCTTAACATGCTAGGTTAAACATATTATTGTGTTTATTTATGATTGTATGAAACCTAGAATGTAGATCTTAATATTGTTGCTTCTATTGATGGATGTGCACGTTAAGCTCTAGAAAACTAGCTTTTGTCTGTATCATTGTTGATATGTCTAGGGAAACATGATTGTGTAGAAAGGATACCATCGGGTAACAGTCTTCATACTACCTTGCCCCCTAATATGGTTGATCCCTCTTAGGTTATTTCACATGCATTCAATATGCATCTTGGAGGCCTTGTAATACTCTTTATACTATCTTACTTGTGCGTTGCTCCGAGAGCGTATTGCGTAGACGGCGTTTTCGTGTAATTTGTCCATACTTTAGGAAATACCTACACAGATCATCATAAGTGTGACAAGGCAACAACATTAGGAGAAGCGTTCTAGGGAGTAATACATAATTAAATAGACACAATCTTTTATCCCATTGTTATCACCTTTAGTTTAGATTATTATTTAGTTTAATTAGCTAAAACCAAACCACTCTCTCAATCATATAATTTTACTTGCTTTCATAAAACATAAAAATACAAAAAGAATCTTCCTTCAAGCCTTAGAATTCTATTAGACCGTGATCAAGCCTTCCCAACCTATCCTCGAGTGAACGATAAGCAACCCCGAGTCTTGCCTATACTACACTACAACGATTAGTTGCACTGCCTAGGGAGTTGTAAAACTTCTCGTGTGAGAGTCCCCTACGACGCCAACATCAGTATGTCATCGGTGCCTTGAAGCATAAGTTTCATATGTACTGATACAAGTAGTTGCACGTGTCCCTTTAGTAGGTCCGGTCCACTTCTTATCAATGTCGTGATGCCTACACACCAAATAAGCGTCGGAAATCAAGTTGAGATCTTACGAATAGAGTATATACACAAAGTTTCATCACCTCTTACCACTAGCTATTGCTTTGTATGCCAACTGAGGGCAAATGAAGTGCACGTGACAATCTATGGTGCCAGCTGTCACAATCTTCCGTTCTCCGGCTATGACCTCTGTGCTAACCCTAATGATCATGTTACTAAAGACATCGTTCATGGCATGAGGATTTCTTGCTTTCCCGATGGCAGATATACAACCTCCTTTGATACCTATATCTGTTTTAAAAATTCCAGTATAATCAATTATAAAAGCATTCGTACTAATGGTATCGAGACGCAGAGTACCCTAAAGCTTTCCCCATTCCATCTCTTATAACTTTTCCTCCACCAAATACACACTCATCTCTATAAACAGCGAAGTCTTTTTTAACTTCAGTAAACAAATCAATATCACCAAGATGAATTTTGTCTCTGACAGTAGGACCGTAGATATTAGCATATGCCTCACGAGTTGTTTTACAAGCCAACGGAGATCCTTCTACGATAACAAGATGACTGAAATCAAACGACAACCATGTATTAGACATATCATTATGCAACAGTAAAGAAATCAAAATATGATCTTCTGATTTCCACAAGTGGTACTAGTGCCTGTTGAATTGCCAAATCCTCTTGCGTGTACATATTCCATCACTGTTTTGAAATTTACATCGACCTCGTGTCGTATGCTTTTCTATAGATCAAAAATCAAGCATGGATTGGCCTTAATAAAATGATAATGGCTGCTAACCATAAAATTTCAAAATGGTTCAGTTTAGCAAACAATGCGCCTTAATATCAGTCTATTTTTTAAGGAGTGAAGACTGTATGAAAAATATCGAAAAATGTACAAAGGAAAACATCTAAATAAAGTTACTTTAAGGATTACGGCTTCCCTTCCTGAATTAAGCAATATATGCCCATTTCTAAGGATTAGTTCACTAGGAATTGTATCACGTTCTAATTGGGAACATTTCAAGTGAAGGAGCTGCAAAATTAGAAAATGGTTATTCCCTAGTAAACGCTAACTAGGTAAGGGTAATATAGTCATTTTACATTGAAAAATGATCTAGTCCATCCCATGGTATTAGAAGCACAAAAGATCATATAAGATAAGCAATTCAAATTTTTATAGATAAGAGTAAAGATTGCATACTTGGAAGGAACGAGTCGTGTAAAGCTAGCTCCAAATTTCCATTTTCACTAAATATTGGATCGTGTATGGTAGTTAACTTTGTACCATCCGGAAAGGTACCCTCAACCTGAACAAATTTCAGTAAGATGGTTTTGTTAAATCATATGTTTTCAAGGTTGAAGTATCAAGAGAAAAGAGCTAATGCAAGTCGATGGGTAGCAAAGTGGGACAGACTTTATAGCTTTTGGGTGGTTACACTTTTGGTTGCTAACTGAAGAAACATCAAGATCAATTGCGAAGTAAGTTACCTGCACAGAATCTAAAAGGTGTGGGACTGTTGGAAGGACGTGTCTCCTGTTAATGAAGAAAAAATATGTAAAATTTGTTGTATTCGTCCAAACATCTACAATGACAGCTTACAGATAAAGAAACTTTACTGAGTATAATTTTACAATGTACCTTCCTAAAAGCTGTGTCCAGATATCCATTAACTCTACCATAATCTTGTCACCATCATATACAAACTCCAAAATCTAACAACACGTCAGAGAACATTAAACATCATAACAATATTGGGTCCGATATAAACAGCTCAGACAGTTCATAAGTTGACATTGCTCCATATGACAACATAACATCAATGTCACACCTCCAAATAGGTCCCGTCATATTTAGTGTCCGGAGGCGTGACATTATCGAATATCTCAAGTACAAAGCATAAAGAACGACCTCTATGGGTACGTTTTAAAAGTAAACACCGTTGCATAAATTAAAAATATTAATAAGTTTTACATCGATCAAATTTAAAAGATTCAAAAGTTAAAATTTGCGAAAGTTTAAATAAGTTCAACAACGGTATTTAAAGACATAGATAAATTTCTGGAAATCTGGTTCGAGCAATTAGAAAGTCTGAATTTTCAGACACCTATACTTACTTCTTATAGAAATTTCAATCAAGAAAACGCTGGCCCTCCCGCGTATCGTGTCCCGGATTGCTCGTACCGAAACGCGGTACAATCGCGTTCTGGATCGTGACCTGGATCGTTAATTTTCACGTTATGAAAGTGAAATATTGATTTTATGAAATATTCATTTTCTTGATTTTTTGTTGTTCATCTTGAAGATTGTTGGGGAAGAAGAAGGGGTGAGGGAGAGGCGATTGATTGGAGAGAGAAATAGACTTGAACGGTACTTTTACTTTTGTTGGGTTGTGCATCCAGAGTCAATTTATTTTTTTATTCACAAACGGATAGTGGAGAATCATTTATTATTTGCAGAGATTTATTATTTGGTACTCAAATGTTTATAAATAAAAATTCAATAATTCAAGCGGATCAAATTACGTGGTACACCGAATCGATGCAAACCGAAATGAGCCTACCTCTTTTCGTACCAAATTTTAAGGACCATGTCCCGTTTCTCGATTCCGTACCAAAACGTTTTGCATTGCTTTTGTAGAGGCAACGAACTGACATGCACTTTGTGGAGCGCTTTCGCATAACAATTTAGTGACTTTTTAAGTACGTGCTCGGATCATGGTAAAATCATTAATACAAACTTGATGGGTAAAAGTGTAACATTTGTTCGCTACAAAAATAGTCACCGAGTACCCGCCGCCGCATTGCGCGGGTACCGTTCTAGTAAAAAATAAACAAGTCATACAATTTTGGACGAACCAGAAACTTGATGCTAATTTTGGCACTTCATATTTATAAACAAATGCAGTAACGAACCATAACTACTTTCATTTTAACAAGTAGAAGAATATTGATACTACAAAATCCAATACCATTCATTTGAAAAGTCCAACTTGTAACTTAAATGTGGAACTCGACCACTTTCCTCTAACCAACACTTCATAATCGAAACAGATATAGAATTTTTCAAAAATATCCATAACAAATACGAGAAGTTAATAAATCTAACGACAAATTTGCAGCAAAATCTACATCAATAGTGCAAAGTACATGTTCGAGACGAAGTACGCAAGTACTTACGCTAAAAGTCTTTCACACAGGAATTATTGAATTATACAAACTAAAATCAATCAAGTGATATATATACATAAAAATGTTACCACCCGTCCCACATCGGTATTAGATAAGTCATTTGAGCTTCCTATGAGTCTAAGGTAGTGGCTACTAGTACCATTCCCCATGGTTTTAGGAGGGTATTTGTCTAAGCTGATTGAAATTTTGATAAGGTCATAAGCTCAACTTAGCCTATCAAATTTTCAAGGGGTGTTTGTATTAGCTTATTTACCAAGCTTTGTGAAATTTAGAAAAACTCACAAGGCCAATTTGTTTGGTTTATGAGCTTATCAAGTTGAACTTATAACTTATTTAAGGGCATAAGCTCAACAAGATAAGTTTATTAGCTGAAGAAAGTGGGCTTATGAGGATTTCTAAACCTATACAAGCTTGGTTAATAAGCTCACACAAAGTGTTTGTTTTGGCTTATGGGTTATTTGGTTGTGGGCGTATGTTTCATAAACGCACTTTTTGTAGCTTATATAAGTTTATTATGTCATAATGAACTTATATAAGCCGAAAAGTTTCAAAACAAGTCTCAAAAAGAGAACTTATGAAACATAAGCCCAAAACCAAACATGCTATAAGCATGTTATATAAGCATGTTATATAAGCAGAAACAAACACCTGACAAACTCCTCTTAGGTGTTTCGGCTTTCGGGGTGTTACAAAAAAGTATGTCTAATTCATTGACACATGGCTTTCACATTTTCTCTCTCTACATCTCTATCATCGGTAATGCCACGTGTCATCATAATATTGTTAGGCTTACCCATAAATAATTTCTCAAATCTACCATTCATTCGTATATTCAAAACGAAACAAAAAACACACCGTATGTTTGGCGCAATGGGCTGGGGACTGGGCTGGGCTTATATTAAAAGCCGAAAGCTAAAGCTTATATTTACAGCTTTTGCATAATTTGACTAGCTATGAGCTCTCACAAAACCTTTTCTACGGGCTTGGGCTTATGGAGGCTTATAAAAACTTCCATGATCACAATCAAGACTTATTTTATAGGCTAGCTTATTTTAAAAGCAAAAGCCCCGGAAAGCCCTGTGCCAAACGCAGCTCGTTGATAAGCTTAAGCTTGCATCCAAAATTCCAAACACACCAGGCTTAACTATAAATCATTTCTAAAATCTAATGTGTCATACCTGAGTAGCGATTAACGCGACGACTTCAGTGTAATTAAGGCGCGAACCGCGAGCGAGACGCTTCTGGGCTAAAAAACCAGCATTATGTAACATCAATTTCTCCGTTTCTCTCGGTGATAACTTCATCTTTTTTTTTCTTATATATTATTCTATATATATAAGCATCAAATACAATCAATCAATCACAAAACTCGATCAAAATTTATAAAAATGATTATGAAAAATTACCAACGATTGAGAATGAAGGGTGTGTGTTATATTATGTAATGTTGACTGAATCTTTTATTAAAACCATTGAAATGAATAATTCATCAACTCTTTTGCTATAGGTCAGCCAGTTAGTTGGGTTGTTAACTTTAGTCCTTTATGTTTGATTTCTTTTTTACGCTTTTTCTCTTTATAGTAAATTTTAAAAATAGCCCTTGTAATTTGGCCAAAATACGGGTTCAGTCTCTATTTTTTACAATACGGCCGAGCAAAATCAACCGAAAACCGATCCGAACAGGTAAACCGACCCGAACCGGGCCGAACCAAACTTATTCGCTTCGGTTTTATATAATTATGGTTTTTAATTTCGGTTCGGTTCGGTTTGGGTCAAAACCGAGAAAAATACACTAAACTATCTAAATTGGTTCGCTAGGTTAACTTCGGTTCGGTTTTGATTTTTCTAGTTTAACTTTGGTTCGGTTCTCAGTTGACGTTTTCCTCAAAATTGATTTTCGGTTCGGGTCGGTTTAACTCGTTGCTCAACCCTATATTAGAAAGTCCACTCGTCGTTTTTAGGGGATCTTATAAAAGCACTCCATGTACCAAAGTGAAAGGGAACACGAAGATGATAGTTGAGTAATTTAACTTTAGTCAGGGACCAAATGTACATAGACGATGAGAGAAATTTCCAAATGATAGGGATTGAACCTCAGTTTCGCTAAACCACATGGACAAATTTTGTAATTTACTCTTCTGTTTATTTATACTAGACGATTACTCGCGCATAGCGGAGACAATGTATAATAACGTTAATATATGTGTTCAATTTTTTTATGTATATATGTTTGTGGAGTAAGTGATAGTGAAAAAGTTAGTGATTTAAATTGTAATTAAGTATATACTTACTTCGTAACAAATTGTATATTTTATTCAAACAACATTACTCATTTTTTAAGCTTTTAAGTTCTAAACGAGTGTGTTTTCTTTGTATATGTACTATAAACAAGGGTTGAGCATAAGAGACCGAGGATCGAACCAAACCGAGAAATCAAAACGAACCGGACTAAGCCAAACATATTTCGATCCGGTAGTCGGTTCACCAATTCTCTCATTTTTTGTTCTCGGTCCGGTTCAATCTTAAACATAACCAGCAATTATGCTTTTTGGACTGAACCAAAAATTTTAAAACTTGATAACTTTATATTTCTTCTATTTATAAGAACAAGTATAAATTACAATTATATTAATTTGAAACGGGATACTGTTTTTGTTATTGTGATTGAACTCGAAATTATGATTTTGAAGAAATACACACTCTTTTTTCATATAAAATATGCTTTCACCTGTTTTTATGCAAACTCCATTACATACAATCATACATGATTACTTAATACATGAATGATGTTTCTGCAAAGTTTTAAATTTTAACCATACGTGCAAGTAAGATTTAAAAAAAACCGTGTTAGAAAAGTTACATACCAACAACATTTTAGCCACAGGTCAAACCCATATGGCTGCAGACCCAGCCGCAAGTCAAGTCCATTTGGCCGCCGATCGAATGGGGTCTGCAGCCCAGTTTTCAAAATAATAAAAAGAATTTTAGTTTGTGATTTTGGGGGTTTCAAGTTGACAATTGAAATAGTGAGAAGTGTTGACCGAACCTTAGTATTACGGATGTTTGTTTAAGCTTATACGTCTTATTTGTTTTTCAGCTTATTTTGAGATTTTTTGGCTTAGATAAGTTTATTATTATATGATATAAACTTATATAAGCCTAAAATCTTAAAATAAACCAGAAAATTAGGGTTTATGAATTATAAGAAAAGCTGCGTAAACTCACATATAAGGTTAAACAAATACCCGCTAAGTATTAGTATATCCATGAAATAAATGATAACTTTAGTGCGAGTTACAAGGGTTGTAATATTGTCACTTTAGTCCTTTTACTTTTATTTCTGCTACTTTTGTCGCTTGTAGTTCTCATAAGAGCACTTGGTGTGCACAAGTTATAAAGCAAGTTATACCCCAATAGCTCCATTCCCAATCTTGTGTCGTAGCTCCTCGTGCAAAATCCACCTAGGTTATAAGATATTTTTTCTTTTCTTTTTGTATTTGTGTTTTGCTGGGTTAAGTACGGCCATGGGGTGTATTATAACTCGAGTAATGGAGAGAGGGTATTTTTAGATTAACTTAGAAGTTTTGAGTTACAGAGGGCATTGCTGAGATGATATCACTTTTAATTGCTATAAAATGCTAATAGGCACCTAGTGCTCTAAGTATTAAGACTTTGGCTTCGGTTAGAGATGGTTTATGTGGTTTTAGGTGAACGAGTGAGATGATTTATGTAGAATGTGGGTGTGTATAATGAGCGGTGCTTTACAAAGTAAGGTGACTTTGGCTATGGGTGTTCGTGGACGGTTGGTTAACTAGAGTTTCGATTTGTTATTTTCTTACACCTTAATCGAAACCGAAAACACGCTTAACTAAATTTTATATTTTTCTTCGATTCAATTAACCTTTTAACCATAGTAAGTTTCCTAATTGTTAACGGTGCGTCCAAAAGATTTTTTAATCATGTCGCTATGTGAATTATGGAGGAAAATAGTTTTCAACGGGTCTTGCCGGATATAGCCATGTCTGTCTGGATATGGTCGGGTCTGTCCGGATATGGCCGGTTCTGTCGGCCGGGTCTGACCGGTTCTGGCTGGGTCTGGCCGGTTATGGTCGGGTCTGGCCGGGTCTTGGCCGGTTATGACCGGGTCTTGTCCGGGTCTTGGGTGGGTCTGGCTGGCACGTGCTTCTCCAACATAATTTCAATATCAAGTGTTGGTGGGAAAAACCGTTACTTCCCATTTTTAACAATCCATCATCATTTTTAACAATCATAAATACGTGTTTTTGTGTCAAGAAAACAGTTAGTTACCTTTCTTGATTAGTTAGTTACAATTCTATTTAGAGTTCTTGAAGTTCTTGGTAAGATGTCTCAAACAAGGTATAGCGTTGTTGTTGATGAAACTATGCAGTGGCTGAAGGACACAATTGCAAAGCGACTAATAGAAGAATTGGGGAAGTTAAGGAATGAAATGTTGAATTGGGGAAGTTTGGAGGTGAGTATGTTAAGGGTTGGTTGTTTCAGATTGAGCAGTTCTATGCACTTGTATGATATTGCTTTGAAGTGGCATAAGCAGTTTCTAGCAATAATTTGTGGAGAAGTGGATTGGGTGATTTACAAAGAGGCACTTTTGCTAAGATTTGGTAATATTAAGAATAAGCAGTTTTTGAGTGATAATGTCAAAGATTCGAGTTGTACGTGGTTTGCATGTTATTGGCAATGTAAGTGATTTTTCGGTAAATGATAGTCATTATGATGTAAATTTGGAAAAAAATGAAGGTGCACATAAGATGTTTGATGAAATGTCAAGTAAAGGTAAAGGATTTGAAGTTTATGATGCATATGTGAAAGAGTCGATTGAGATGGCATCAAATTGTGATCCAGAGGGCTTCATTTAAGGTATGAATGAAGGAAAAAGGGTGACTGCAGAGACTATTGATGTGTTGAACTCAGAAAGTATGGAATCAACTAAAGATATAAAGTTGGGTTATTAAAAGTCAAAGATGCGTTATTGTTGGGGTTACATGAGTGTTTCAATTGTTCGGTCCGTTGTTCATTTAGTCAAGGATATGTGTATAAGGCTAACACAAATGGTGAGTTCATTTTAACAACTAAACTAGTGTTTGATCCAGGAGGAAAACGGGTTTGTGATTTAGGGGGTTCTCATGGTAGGAATGTTTCTGGAAAAAAATATATAGAGACAAATTGTAAGTCACGAATTTTAGTTGTTGTGACATCATTTGTTTGGGTTGAGAAATCGTTGTTAGGATCAACAGAATATGAGTTTGGGGGCGTTGGAGAACAGGTACCTGCTGATATTAGCAAACAAGGAATGGGTGGAAATGAACTAGTTTCAAATGATACATTTGTGGGTATTGCTGTTAAGCTAACTGATAAGTGGTTCAAAATTAGCACATTTATGGAAACTCAAGTGGGATATTTGAGTATCAGATTGTGGTGTGTTATTGAAGATATTGATTCCATGGGTGGTCGTATTGGGAGTCATGTTATTGTGAAGTGTGATGTCGTTGCAATCCTAGCTGGTGAAATGAATCAAAGAGATATGACATCAGTGGCTAATATATTTGAAGTCATATATGTGCTTGTCACGTTTGATTTCTGGTACTAGGGATGGATCTATTCGAGTTTGGTCACTTCTGATGTTATTTGATGAGGAGCGACATCAGAGAGCAGGGCATTTCTATGAGTATTGTGCTGATAAAAACATGAACTTAATACTCCCTGAAGTGTATTGGAAATGTGAAATACATAAAAGGAATTATCATTTTGAAGTGTGGACTTATGCCAAAATATTACTTAGAACTGACTATGGATTGAGCTTCAAAAGGGGTGTTTGGCTTAAGATTTTAGATAACATTTGGACTGTTTGGAAGAACAGATCAGCAGAGGTCAAGATCATTTGGCTTAAGATTTTAGATTGTCATGGGTTATCATGGGTCATTGATTCCTTAGTTGGAAGTGGCGTAAGAGGAAGAAATACATGGAGGAAGGTGCCTCAGTTTTCCTTGATGCTTGAGGACAAGCATCATTTCAAGCGGGATGGATTGGTACGAATACACCCAGATGGCTCACACGTGCGTGGCACGTGCTTCTCCAACAGAATTTCAATATCAATTCTTGGCGGGAAAAACCGTTACTACCCATTTTCATTGTATAAATACATTATTTCCATTTCATTTGCATTCACTCTCACAATTTGTAAACTGTAATTCTCTCTCAATCTTGTAACAAACTCAATTCACTATTCTATAACAAATCACCATCGATATCATTGATTCCGATTGCTTGTGCGAGTGCTTAACCATTTCATTATTGAGATCTTAAGCACAGATAATTATGGTCGTGTCTGGCCGGGTCTTGACCAGTTATGACCGGGTCTTGGCCAGTTATGGCCGTGTCTGGCCGGTTATGGCCGTGTCTGGCCAAGCCTGGCTGGTTATGGCCGGGTCTTGGCTGGAATAGTCGGATCTGCTAGATATGCTTCTACCTTACTGATCATTTTAAGTGCAAAACGAGTTGAGGGATCATTTAAAGTTCCTAGACCATATGCTTCTTCTATGATGGCATCTATAGACGAAGATGTGGAAAAATCCTCACTCGCTGATCAAGATGACATTGGAAGTGGTTTATCCAGCAGTGGACAAAATGAAAATAGAAAGTACCGTGATTCAAGTGGAAGCAAAAATGTTTGATTCCGGTCATCGTAGTTACTATAAGTCATCATTTTAGTTACTTCAAGCAAACATTTGAATGTAATGTAATATGTACAGTTCGATCTAATTGTGATGTTTTTCAATGTTTATAGTCAAACCACTAAAGAATGATCTGCTAGATATGCTTCTACCTCTCTTTAACATGGCTGTTTGAGAT
This sequence comes from Tanacetum coccineum, assembly GCA_026074375.1. Classification (NCBI taxonomy): domain Eukaryota; kingdom Viridiplantae; phylum Streptophyta; class Magnoliopsida; order Asterales; family Asteraceae; genus Tanacetum; species Tanacetum coccineum. The sequence continues at coordinate 1,695 of BQNB010049689.1, read as the reverse complement.
AATGTTTTTGATCTTGTTAACATGATCAAACTTTTGTATCAGATTCGCGCCCATAACTAATACTGATTTTGTATTCGTATGTTGCAGCATGTTACTCCTTCATCTAGAAGTTCCAGAAGTGGTGATCATCGCCGTTCTAGAATAGGAGTGAAGGTAGGGTGGTTTCAAGGAGATATATTGACACTAGGGATTATCGAGACCGTTCAGAACCATCACCTCGTCACGAATACAGAGATTAGGAAAATAAAAGAAGCAGATATGAAAGTTCAAGGAGAACTCCTGGTATGGATTAAAGTAGGGTGGACTCTCAAAGTGGAAAGTTTGTGGGAAAATTCATCAAAATACACATTTTTACAACTGGTGGCTATTTTGGTAGAAGCTACTTTGCGCTAACTAAACCTTGTTGATCAAAAAAGCTGTTATATGCCTAACTGGTGTTTGGAATAAAGGTTTAAACAGATGGATATGTATCATCTTGGTTTTGAAAACCTTTGCCTCACAAGCTTTTCTATCTTATGATACAGTGTGTTTGGGATAGGCAGCTGTATTGTATTGTAAAAATCATAAGGATATGTATCTTGATAGTGAAGCTCTTGTGTCTTCATTGGCATATATGTTGTATTTGGGATGTTTATTGAGGAAAAATGATGCTGAGTTGATGTTGTGATGAATAAAGATAGAATTATCTTTCTGTATGGATTAGTAGTGTAATAAGTGCTGTATGAATTATCTCAGCTTAGGTATGTCCATGCTAACACACAATGTAACTTGTTCAAAGTTTGGGTTATTAGTATTTTTACCTTTTGACAAAAAAATACCCGTAAATTTGGTAAACGTCACAAAATTTATGAAACTATTACTGTAATATCAACTCACAGTAAATATGTTAAACCACACATAATCATAAACATGTTTGACACATATGATACGTCACCAAGAAAGTAAACGTACTCTTATGTCTCTTACACTTTAGCAACAAGAGAATTAAACCACACATGTTTAACAACGTAACGTTTATTTAACAACGACATGAACTGCTCCTTGTTGCAGTTACTTTCAACTTCACCCAGCAAGCTTGGTATTAGACCTGAAAGAGTTTAATAACAAAACCATGTTAGTGATGATTTATTGACTAGCTCAGGTAAAATCATATTCTACAAAAAGAAAGAACATAGTACCTTATATATTTTGAAGCACATTGAGAATACTCTGCAATTCAGTGACAACGATTTCTGTTTTCATTCGTTGCGGTGGGGAATCCACAGAGCATGATACTCCAATCTTGATAGTTGCAACCAAACATTCTTCCACTTTCTTTGCATCAGCTTCCGTACTTTGCAACACAATTGCATCGTTATCAATAACATCAATTACATGATCTGGTAATGCCATGGAAGCAAATTTATGAAGTAAGCATTAGTTAGTGATGGAAGTTGAAGAAGTTGCTTGGGTATTTTTCCACTGAGTCTGTTGTATGCAAGGTTTAACCCATTAAGTTCTTTACAATTCCCAAGGCTTGATGGAATATGGCCTTCTAATTTGTTGGAATATAAATAAAGTGTATTCAACAATGATAAGTTCCCAATGGCATCAGGGATAGGCCCTGAAAATTGATTTCCAGATAGATCCAGAATTTGTAGGTTTTGAAGTTTACCAATGGTAGTTGGGATTTTTCCTTTGAATTGATTAAAGTCT